>SJYW01018104.1:77793-97630 GCA_006410735.1 Raphicerus campestris
TTCATCTCTTCATATCAATGCCTATAAAATCCCTTTCTAAGCATGCTGTGTAATGAAAAAAATGGCAATTCTAAAATAAGTGGTCAGTTGTATTGTTTTAGTTTTTATGACTTTTTCACAGGTACACAGAGATAGAAAGTGATATATATGTATCTGCATATTGGCTTCCTTCAACCCAAACTTTTATTTTCTTGTCTAGAGTTCCACTGAAATCTCCATTAGTGTCAATCAAAAATGTCAATCCACTAAATATATACCAGTTAGTCAGTAGGATAATGAGTGCTAGGAATTTAACTTCTTACAGCAATTACCATCAATTTGCAGTTTGAAAGGATGAAAAATCTGAGAATTGTATGGCGGAATACATTATGAGAAGAGACTGAAATCACAACAGGTTGTGATTAAGTGAGGTCCTCACAATTCTGTTAATTTTCAGTATACTAGGGCTTACTTTGACTACTAGATATATTTTATACCCAATTTAATTATCAGAAAGTAAGTTTGTCCCCGACCATTCTAAATAAAAATGAATAAATTTCAAATTGTGCATGCTCTGTGTTCAAGAGAAGAAGACCTCAAGGCACATACACTTGTGCCTAGAGGCAACCACTCAGAAAGCAACTGATTAGGGCGCTCAATTCCCACTAAATTATTCAGAACTTCTAATGGAAATCAGATCCAACGCTTCCCGGTGTGGAGCAGCTCTTCTTGGTTACCCAATATTCAGCTAGCTACTCAAGAGCTTTTGAGAACAATAAAGTAAAAGGTAAAATATATTTTAATGGTTTTCACAGTCTCTTGGGTGATTTCTTGGCATGAAGTTCCTCACTTCCTGACAGCTGCTGCCGTTGAGAAGAGACAGAGAAAGTGAAAGAAAGAAATCAATATTTAAATCTGAAACCACCAGAAATTTCCATGAGGGGTGCCAGTACTAACTGGTTTGCATATGTGTTTGGCCTTTCAAAAGCCCCCAGTCTTAAGAAGAGAGAAGACATTCTAAGTAAACAACTCATTAGGAATCACACAGCAAGTATGCATTAGCTCAGGATACCCATTTAATTTAAGGAAGAATATTCATGTGAGATTTTGTCTAGAAATCTCAATAACAGAATAAACTGTTTCATAAAGTAATGTGCCTGTTTCTCTCTCTCTTTCTCTCTCTCTTTCTTTCTCTCTCTCCCCCTTTCTCTCTCAACAGGAAGAGAATATTGATTTCCCAGTCTTGGCCACCAGCCTCACCTCTTCTCACTATAAGCATTGAGATGAATGAGTTTGTGTCTCTAAAAGCACTAAGCAATCTTCAAGAAAGTACCGCTTTATAAATTTTTTAAAAAAAGCTTTATTATTATCGGGTAGAAATGTTAGAGAGAAAGTTGGAGCTCTTATCAAAGGCTGTTGGTGCCCCGACATTAGCTGTCAGCTCTGAAAAGGTGGCTGTGAAACTCATTGTATCCAATCCTGGTTGGCTTAGGGCCCAGCCTACAGTGGGATTTCTGGCCAATGGCCCCGTACAGTGGGACGGCTGGCGCCTGGCCCAGGGATTAGAGAGCTTTCATTTCTTTGTCTCATTGATATTAGTCACAGAATCTCCCTTTTCATGCACAACCCCAACCTGTGTGGGGGTGGGGGGAGAGGGCAGAAGCAAAAATTGCTGCAGATTCTGAGCTCTGGTACCCCAGGAGAAGAAGAACATTTCCAATTCCAGCTCCATTATCCAACATCTGCATCTACTTCATTATGCACATATAGCAGGAAATGGACATTTCAGTATATCTTTGAAAGAAAAATTGCTTTATAGATATAAGATACTGTTAGTTCAGTTCAGTTGCTCAGTCGTGTCTGACTCTTTACAACCCCATGGACTGCAGCACGCCAGGCCTCCCTGTCCATCACCAACTCCCGGAGTTTACTCAAACTCCTGTCTATTGAGTCAGTGATGCCATCCAGCCNAAAAAAAATTTTTTTAAAGAAAGCCTCCTAAATGTATATACACCTCAAAAAATGCAAAGTGAGTTGCTGGGAATTGTATTTCCACCTGATTATAAATATTATGTAGGGAATAAAATACTAAAGCTATAATGGGCAAATAATAAGCAGATCTTCCTAAATATAGGCCAACATCTTGCAAACAGGTTGACAGTACATAATCTTTAGATATTATACATGGTGTTTAGCACTTGCAGAGAAGTGAAAAATAATTTAAGCTACTTATAAAACATCATTATGGGAAGTATTTTGGGGGCAAACAGTAAAATATGTAGTAGAAAAAGAACTTGCATGACAGATGAAATCCAAATTCTAGATAGTATTGAAAGTATTACGTTCAGTCAGTCAGTGTTAGTCACTCAGTCATGGCCAGCTCTTTGTGACCCCATGGGCCATAGCCCACCTGGATCCTCTTGCCTAGAATTCTCCTGGCAAGGATGCTGGAGTGGGTTGCCATTCCCTTCTCCAGGGGACCTCCAGTCGAAGATCTTACTAAGTAGTTATAGCTGAATCAGGCTAGTGTAATGATTCTGCAAAGTGGATGCTATAAAAAAGAAGATCATCTTTATATGTCATGCTGATATTATGTGTTTAATATTGGTTTACTCTTTTAAAATTTATTTAATCAGAGGCTACTTTACAATATTGTAGTGGCTTCTGCCATACAGCGACATGAATCAGCCAAGGGTGTCCATGTGTTGGTTTACTTTTAATGCTTTTCCTCAGATGATAAAATAACACTGTCATTAAACTTTGTGATAGAATATTCTAGATAAAAATCTAAACATATCATTTTGTCCTCATATACTTCAACTTCAATCCAAATAACTTTGTCTTCTTCTGAGGAATGCAGGTCTAGTTAGGGCAATGGGACAGGTCCTGGCAGATGTCACCAAACTGTGACAGGCTCTTGAGTCCCTGTTTAAACTGATGGCATAAAGTCTCCCATCCTGGTTTGAAATGTAAACACACTGGTATTGGCTTGCCCTGGAGTAAGGGTGAGAAGACAGCAGTTCCTGGAAACCTTGGTTTTCAAGTATCTTTGTACCCATAGGAAGAAAGACTTGTATAAATGGCCTTGGGAACACCTTCTATCCCCTAACATTAAAAAATCATAAGAGAGCTAAGTAGGAGGATTAAATCGTCTCATCTTGAGGTGAGAAGGATGCTTGTCTTCATGGTAGAGTTAAGCAATGCAGACAATCTTCCTCTTAGTGCCTCAAACAGGAAACTTACAACCTGCCGCAACTCACAACTTTGGTCATGGAGGCAGGGAAAGCTGGCCACTCCAACAGCTGGATCTGAATTCTATGAAAAGATCAAGAACAAACCGGGAAATGGGAAGAGAAAGTGGGAAATGTATGCTCTGAGATAAGCTAAAGATTTTTTAAGGTGGTAGATAAAGCAATGTGCTACTGAGGTATGAAGAGCAAATAACCAATGAAGTAATATAGTGATGTTGTTCAGTCGCCAAGTCACATCTGACTCTTCATGACCCACAGGCTGCAGCACACCGGGCTCCTCTGTTCTCCACTGTCTCCCAGAGTTTGTGTAAATCCATGTCTGTTGAGTTGGTGATGTCATCCAGCCATTTCATTCTCTATTACCCCTTTCTCCTTTTGCTTTCAATCTTTCCTAGCATCAGGGTCTTTTCCAATGAGTTGTCTTTTGCATCAGGTCACCAAGTATCAGAGCTTCACAGCTTCTGCATCAGTCCTTCCAATGAACACTCAGGAATGATCCCCTTTAGGATGGACTGGTTTGATCTCCTTGCAGTCCAAGGGACTCTCAAGAGTCTTCTCCAACACCACAACTCAAACGCATTGATTCTTTGGTGCTCAGCCTTCTTTATGAAGAAGTCATGTCTGTACATGACTATTGGAAAAACGATAGCTTTCACTAACTGGACCTTTTTTGGGAAAAGGATGTCTCTGCTTTTTAATACTCTTGCCTAGCTTTGTCATAGCTTTTTCCCCAAAGAGCAAGTGGTTTTTAATTTCCTGGCTGCAGTCACCATCTGCAGTGATTTTGCAGCCCAAGAATATAAAATCTGTCACTGCTTCCAATTTTTCCTCTTCTATTTGCCATGGAGTGATGGGCAATATGGAAGACTGCAAATAGACTTAATCATGTATATTTAGGAGAAAGCGATGGCACCCCACTCCAGTACTCTTGCCTGGAAAATCCCATGGATGGAGGAGCCTGGTAGGCTGCAATCCATGGGGTTGCAAAGAGTCAGACACAGCTGAGCGATTTCCCTTTCACTTTTCACCTTCATGCACTGGAGAAGGAAATGGCAACCCATTCCAGTGTTCTTGCCTGGAGAAGCCCAGGGATGGGGGAGCCTGGTGGGCTGCCGTCTATGGGGTCACACAGAGTCGGACACGACTGAAGCGACCTAGCAGCAGCAGTAGCAGCAGCAGATATATTTGTTGTTGTTGTTGATTAGTTACTAAGTCATGTCCAACTCTTTGGGACCCCATGGACTGTAGCATGCCAGGCACCTCTGTCCTTCACTGTTTTCTGGAGTTTGCTCAAATTCATGTCCATTCAGTAGGCGATGCTATCTAATCACCTCATCTTCTGCTGTCCCCTCTCCTTTTGTCTTCCAATTTACCATGATTCATGAACCTAACATTTGAAGTTCCTATGGAATATTTTCCTTTACAGCATTCGCCTTCACTTTTACCACCAGACACATCCACAACTGAGTGTTGTTTCTGTTTTGGCCCAAATGCTTCATTCTTTCTGTAGCTATTTGTAGTTGTTCTCCACTTTTTCCCAGTACATATCAGACAGTTTCGGACCTGGGCATGGGGCTCATTTTGCAGTGTCTCTCTCTCTCTTTTTTTTTTTTTTTTTTTCTTTTCATACTCTTCATGGGATTTGCAAGGCAAGAAAATTGGAGTGGTTTGCCATTCCTTCCTCCTGTGGACCATGTTTTGTCAGAACTCTTCACTATGACCCACCTATCCTGGGTGGCCCTGCATGGCATGGCCCATAGCTTCATAAGTTATGCAAGCTCCTTCACTAAGACAAGCCTGTCATCCATGAAGGGAGTCATTTACAGCAATGATCATAATGAAGGGTTTATCCACGTTACAGGTGGACTAGTCAAATAAATGAGACAAATGGCTCTTCCTACAGAATGATCACAAAAAACAAATCCCTACATCACTATACAAAAAAACACATTTTAATAAGTTAAGCAACCTTAGATAACAAAAGCAAAATTGCAAAATACTCTGGAAAAAAAGTGAGATAGTGTCTTCATGATGCCATGCAAGAGATGACTTCTGAAATATAATACAAATACAAAAAGTAATCAAAAGAGGAGAACATCAACAATTGGCAAGAGATAACATAGACTAAGAGAAGTTATTAGCAAAGGTTATATAAAGCAAAGAGGATGATACAAAGCAGTATGTAATTAAGATCCTATAAATCAACAGGAAAAATGTTGATGACAGAATAGAAATACAGGTAGACAATATTCACTGAAAGCAAACAAGTGACCGATAAACTGATGAAAAGGTATACAATCTACTAATCAAGGAAATACATGTAACACAAGAAACCAGTTCCTATCCCAGATTAGGAAAAAGTAAAATCTCCCCACACCAACTATCAGTGAAAATGCATGAAAACGCCATCAGTCACGCAGGTAAACCTCTCTGAAGAGTAATTTATCAGCATTTAAAATCAAAGATAATCCTATCAAGGATGCAATAATTCCATCTCTGGATATGTACCCTACAGAAATGACTGCACATGCTTATGATGAGACTTCACAAAGATTAACTGAGACCATTTTTATGATATTAAAAATGGAAACTAAAAGTTGAACACTATAAAAATGGAAATAAAATTATGTTTAATTTCTTCAAATAAAATATTATAGAGCAATTAAAATACATTCTTGGAAGTATATCAATATGTATATAACAACTGAATGAAAAACATTAATTGAGGAGGAGGANTATTAAAGATGGAAACTAAAAGTTGAACACTATAAAAATGGAAATAAAATTATGTTTAATTTCTTCAAATAAAATATTATAGAGCAATTAAAATACATTCTTGGAAGTATATCAATATGTATATAACAACTGAATGAAAAACATTAATTGAGGAGGAGGAGGACCAAGATGGCGGAGTGGGAGGATGTGGAGCTCACTTTCCCCCACAAACACGCCAGAAATACATCAACGTGTGGAACGTTTCTCACAGAAAACCAACTGGAAGCTGAGAAAACATCTTCTATACAGTCATAGCTCCAAGAAAGATCTCCACACAACTCAGTAGAACAACAACAAAATAACAACTGGTCAGACCACCACCCCTGGGATGGGGTGTGCGAGAAAGGGAGGCGACCCTGAGCTGCTTCTGAGAGTAACCATGGACGCTGACCTGGGAGATGCACAGGGTCACTATGGCCACACGGGGCTCACCTGCTTCAGCAACCCCCTCTCTCAGGCAGGGCGCACACTCAGGACAAGAGAGCCTGAATGAAGGCAGCCCTCAGGGTTCCTACGCCAATAACCAGGGAGCAGGCCCGGCACTGGCAGGGTGGGAACAGCCAAGGCTGAGAGAGAAGGAGCACTGCCCCCCCCCAGCACAGGCCCCAGACACCCACACCAGCAACATTCCCTGTCAAGGGCTAATGGCCAGCCCACTGAGGAAAGACGGGGCTGGCATTTCTATCAACGCCAGCCCTCTCCCTATCAGATTACACATGACATTTCTCACAGAACTAGAACAAATAATCCTAAAATTTATATGGAACCACAAATAACCCAGAATTGCCAAAGCAATCCTGAGGAACAAGAACAAAGCTGAAGGCATAATCCTTGCAAATTTTAGACTATGCCACAAAGTTGTAGTAATCAAAATAGAGTGATACTGGCACAAACATGGACAGGTAAATCCATAGAACAGAAGAGAGATTCCAGAAATAAACCCACACGCTATGGTTAATTAATAGACAAAGGAGGTAAGAATATACAATGAAAAAAAAGATAGTCTCTTCAACAAGTAGTGTTGGGAAACCTGGATAACTACCATGAGTAATTTAAGTACCATTGAAATGAATGAGTCTGCTGAGTTGAAACTGATATTTTTAAAGTCCAAAGCAGTTAAATATTGGCATGTTCATATCATTATTATGGCTGTATACACATTTATATTGAAGAAGGAAATAGCAACCCACTCCAGTGTTCTTGCCTGGAGAATTCCATGGATGGGTGAACCTGGCAGGCTATAGTCCATGGGGTTGCAGAGAGTCAGACATGACTGAGCGACTATCACTCACTCACTCACACACACACACACACACACACACACACACACACACATATATGGAATATATAAGCTACTACATATATACATGTGTAAATACATAATAAACATATATATCAACATATAAGCACAAATTACATATACATAAAGTGTGTGTCTCTAAATTTTTATATTATGTGGCCACATGGGGAGAAGATCAAACTACAGAAAGAAGTGGAGGCAAGGGAAAAAAGAAAGATAAGTGGAAAAATAACCTCACTGAAAAAAGTTGCCTACCATAAAACAGCATTGTAAATGTTTTTTTAAAAGTATGAAGCATGGGTGAATATATAAAGAAAAAAAAAGTGATGTATTGAAAATGATGACCAAAATGATCGCAGTTTCTCAGGGTGTGGGGAAATGAACCTCATTTTCCTCAGTAGGTGTTTAAGTTTTAAGTTGTATCAGCAAGTGTTTTGTTCTTTTTCTTGTTTTAGGGAAAAATAGCAATAGGGCTACTATTGTCATTATGGGGGAAAAAAAGAAACTGGAAATGTATATTTTAAAAAAGGAGAGGAAAAACCACTGAAGTTTCACTACCCAAAATAACTATTATTAACATTTGTATGCACTTTTTAACAATGTAGACATTTCTACATATATCATTTCATATTTCCCCTTTGTTACTTAACATTTATAGAAGTATGATAGCCATACAATGTTTCATTCTTTGGGTATCCTAGTTTACTTAATCATACCCCATGATAAACACTTGGCTATTTCCTTTTTTACACTTTTTTGATTAATGACTAACAGCACAAAACACTTTTTATGTATTAAAATGTGCATTTTACACTGTTTCCCTAGGAAATTCTCTAAAAAAATCAAACTCTGACCCTAAAGTAATAAAGGTTTTTAAAAATCTTGATACTTATTGCAGAACTGTTTACTAGCAGTTTATATAGTAGCTAAAACAGTAGTGCAAATTACTGCCCAAAGCAGGACCTTGACAGGATAATATTTAAATCATTGTGTTTGGGAGATGCAAACCTTTGGGAGGAGGTAGCTAACCCTGTCTGACAATTAATTTAATTTGTTGAAGGTGTGCTTACAGGAAGCACATATTGGTATGTACTTCAAATGGTTACTGGTGGGTAAGTGGGAGGGAAGGATTCATTGAAAGACGGGGACTGATATTTACACAATACTATATATAAAATAGAAAACGGATAAGGACCTACTGTATAGCACAGGGAACCATACTCAATACTCTAAACAGATTATATGGGAAAAGAATCTAAAAAAGAGTTGATATATATATTTGTATAATAAATTCACCTTGCTATATGCCTGAAACTAACACATTGTAAATCAGATATACCCCATATAAATATAAAAAGAAAAAAATTAAAGAAGCTTTTGTTTTCTTTTTTTGCAGGAATGGAATAGGTTCAGAAAACATTAGCTTTACTAGCTAATGAAAATTAGCTATTAATATTTATCTAAGAAGTTTACTGAAACCTAACAGTAACCATAACAGAATCATTACTATTTATCAAACAAGGTTTATAAATTTAGGGAGATTCTGAAGTGAATTTTCTGGTGTTTGAAAGTTCATGGCTCCTCTGTACATGGGGATTCTCTAGGCAAGAATGCAGGAATGGGTTGCCATGCCCTCCTCCAGGGGATCTTCCCAACCCAGGAATCGAACCCAGTTATCTGGCACTGCAGGCAGATTCTTTACCATCTGAGCCACCAGAGAAGTCCATAAATACTGAAGCAGTAGCCTATCCCTTCTCTAGGGGAACTTCCTGAACCAGGAATCAAACCGGGGTCTCCTGCATCACAGGCAGACTCTTTACCAGCTGAACTACCAGGGAAGCCCCAAGATGTCCTTTTCATCATAGGGGACTGGAATGCAAAAGTATGAAGTCAAGAATACCTGGAGTAACAGGCATATTTGACCTTGGAGTACAAAATGAAGCAGGGCAAAGGCTAACAGAGTATTGCCAAGAGAGCACACTGGTCATAGTAAACACCCTCTTCCAACACAAGAGACAACTCTACACGAGTACCTCTCCAGACAGACAATACTGAAACCAGACTGATTATATTCTTTGCAGCCAAAGATGCAGAAGCTCTAAACAGTCAGTAAAAACAAGACGGGAGCTGACTGTGGCTCAGATTATGTTGCAAACTTCAGACTTAAGTTGAAAAGAGTACCATGCCAAGGCCTCTAGCTTGCAGAGTTTAAGAAAAGAAATACAGCCACTCTCTGTATGGAATGTGGTTGTTTTTTTCTTGGTATCTTTGAAACAAAGAAATATACCTGTTGACCTGGAATCCCATATACAGGAAATATATCCTTCAGAAAAGGTGAGAGAAGACTTCCAGACAAGGAAAAGACGATAGAATTTGTTGCCAGAAGACCTGTTTTATAAGAAATGTTAGGGGCTAGTGGACAGAATTGGAGAAGGCAATGGCACCCCACTCCAGTACTCTTGCCCGGAAGATCCCATGGACAGAGGAGCCTGGGAGGCTGCAGTCCATGGGGTCGCTGAGGGTCGGACAAGACTGAGTGGCTTCACTTTCACTTTTCACTTTCATGCATTGGAGAAGGGACTGGCAACTCACTCCAGTGTTCTTGCCTGGAGAATCCCAGGGACGGCAGAGCCTGGAGGGCTGCCGTCTATGGGGTCGCAGAGAGTAGGACACGACTGAAGTGACTTAGCAGCAGTGGACAGAATCAAGTTTGAAAATGGACCCATGCATATTGCACAATTGATTCTGACAAAGGTGCCATGGTTGTTTAGTGAGAAAAGCCTTAACATAGAATAACTATATATTCAAATAGTAAATAACCTCATCTTTTGCTTTACACAATACATGATTTTAGTACAAAATTTAAATTGTGAAATGGATCATAAATTTAACAAAAGCTAATACTCTAGAAATTCTAGAAAGAAACAGAAATTACTGTCTTGGGATAGAGAGAAATTTTTTAGACAGTGAATTGTAAAAGAAAATTACTAATTTGAATTAATTAAAATTAATATTTCTGCTCTTTGAAAGACAGCAGCAAGGAAATGAAAAATCAGGTCACAGGTTATGGAAAACTATTTGTAATACATATTATTTGACAGAGGGCCTGTATTTTGAATATAGAAATAATGCTTATAGCTCAATAATGGAAGATTAGTTTTATACAGCTATCATGACTCATCAAACTGTGGACTTAAAATGGGTACACTTATTATATGTAAATTATTATATATTTTAATGCAAATCACATCTAAACAAAGCTTGCTAAAATATTTAGCAAGAAGAGCAATTTGCAGAAAAATAAACTCAAATGATTAAATTTTTATAAAGTATAAAGCAGCTAATCTATGTTTTATTAATCTTAGGTGAATAGAAAATAAGATCAATAAGGCATATAATTGGCAGCCTGGATGGGAGAGGAGTTTGTGGGAGAATGGATGCATGTGTTTGTATGACTGAGTCCCTTTTCCATTCACCTGAAACAATCATAACATTATTAATCAGCTATATTTCAATGCAGAATTTTAAAAATTTAAAGGCACATATTACTAAGAAAGAAAAATACAATCAGTTACACTATCACTTGCCAGTTACACTATCTGTTGTAAGATACATCTGCAATGGTTTTATAACTAGATGGGGAATGTTTGACTTAGAATCAATGACATATAGTGTTATTTATTGTTTGTGAAAATATACACAAATTGTAAAACTTTTCTAAAATGCAAGAGATTAATAAGGCACTTTTTGAACTGTGATGTTGGAGAAGACTTTTGAGAGTCCCTTGGACTGCAAGGAGATCCAACCAGTCCATTCTGAAGGAGATCAACCCTGGGATTTCTTTGGAAAGAATGATGCTAAAGCTGAAACTCCAGTACTTTGGCCACCTCATGTGAAGAGTTGACTCACTGGAAAAGACTCTGATGCTGGGAGGGATTGGGGGCAGGAGGAGAAGGGGACGACTGAGGGTGAGATGGCTGGATGGCATCACGGACTTGATGGAGGTGAGTCTGAGTGAACTCCGGGAGTTGGTGATGAACAAGGAGGCCTGGCATGCTGCAATTCATGGGGTCGCAAAGAGTCAGACACAACTGAGCGACTGAACTGAACTGAAATGCATGATAGTGGCAACGATCTGGGGAGGAAGGGAGTAGAACGTGACTGTAATGTTTCATTTCTTAAAAAAAAATCTTGATACTTAAAAAAGAAAAAAGTAGGGGAAACCAATAGGCCATTCAGATATGACCTAAAAGATAATGACCAAAATAATATTAATGACCCAGATAACCACGAATGTGTGATCACTCACCTAGAGCCAGACATCCTGGAGTGTGAAGTCAAGTGGGTCTTAGGAAGCATCACTATGAAGAAAGCTAGTGGAGGTGATGGAATTCTAGTTGAGCTATTTCAAACCCTAAAAGATGATGCTTTGAAAGTGCTGCACTCAGTATGCCAGCAAATTTGGAAAACTCAGCATGGCCACAGGACTGGAAAAGGTCAGTTTTCATTCTAATCCCAGAGAAAGGCAATGCCAAAAATGTTCAGACTACTACATAGATGCACTAATTTCACACGCTAGCAAAGTAATGTTCAGGAATCTCCAAGGTAGGATTCAACAGCATGTGAATTGAGAAATTCCAGATGTTCAAACTGGATTTAGGAAAAGGAGAGGAATCAGAGATCAAATTGCTGACATCTGTTGGACTATAGAAAAAGTGTGAGAGCTCCAGAAAAACATCTAATTCTGCTTTATTGGTTATGCCAAAGCCTTTAACTGTGTGGATCACAACAAATTGTAGAAAATTATTAAAGAGACTAGAATACCAGATGACCTTACTTGCCTCCTGAGAAACCTGTATGCAGGTCAAGAAGCAACAGTTAAAACTGGACAAGGAACAACAGACTGGTTCCAAATTGGGAAAGGAGTAGGTCAAGGCTGCATATTGTCACCCTGCTTATTTAACTTATATGCAGAGTACATCATGAGAAATGCTGGGCTGGAGGAAGCACAAGCTGGAATCAAGATTGGTGGAAGAAATAACTAACCTCAAATATGCAGGTGCCCTGATGACAGAAAGCGAAGAGGAACTAAAGAGCCTCTTGATGCAACTGAAAGAGGACAGTGAAAAATCTGTTTAAAATTTAACTTTCAAAAAATGAAGATCATGGCATCTGGTCCCATCACTTCATGGCAAATAGATGGGGACACAATGGAAACACTGACAGACTGTATGGTCTTGGGCTTCAAAATCATTCAGATGTTGACTGCAGCTATGAAATTAAAAGATGCTTGCTCCTTGGAAGGAAAGTTGTGACAAATCTAGACAGCATATTAAAAAACAAAGACATTATTTTGTCAACAAAGATCCATATAGTCAAAGCTATGGTTTCTCCAGTAGTCATGTATTAATGCAAGAATTGGACCATAAAGAAAGCTGAGCACTGAAGAACTGATGCTTTTGAATTGTGGTGTTGGAGAAGACTCTAGAGAGTTCCTTGGCCTGCAAGGAGATCAAACCAGTTAATCCCAAAGGGAATCAGTCCTGAATATTCATTGGAAAGACATGCTGAAACTGAAACTCCAATACTTTGGCCACCTGATGCGAAGAACCAACTCATTAGAAAAGACCCTGAAGCTGGGAAAGAGTGAAAGCAGGAAAAGCGGCACCAGAGGATGAGACAGTTGGATGGCATTGTCACCTTGATGGGCATGAGTTTGAGAAGCTCCATGAGATGGTCAAGGACAGGGAAGCCTGCCGTGCTGCAGTCAATGGGGTCGCAAAGAGTCAGAGCAACTGAGAGACTGAACAACGATAAAAGTTCCCTGACAATTGTGTTTTCTTTTTATTTTAACAGACAATCTTTTTATTTTATTTTTATTTTTTTAAGCATTCAGGAATAGTTTTCATCCAGTCATTCAGCATATATATTTATTACATACCTGCTGTGTCCTATGCACAGGGGATATAGCAGACAATACCAACAAAAATATTTACCCTCATAAAACATAGATCCTACTTCTTTTTTTTCCTTGTGTGTGTGTGTGATTTTTTTGTTGTTTTTGTTTTTTATTGCTTCAGACTAAAAAATCTCATGAAATGTCTAGAACCTTAAAAAATGTGATTTTGTTTGTTAGATTCATACACACACACATGTGTACGTGCATACATACACACACCTGGTTTACATATGGTAAACCTGGTGGTTTACATATGGTGCAAAGAGCACTGTGGTTTCTGACTTGAATTCAATGAGAATATTTTTACTTGACTACATTTCATGACCAATGAACTTCATCCACAGAGGTAAAGTTGTGCAGTTTGCAAATGAAGGCTGAACAACANCAAAAATGTGATTTTGTTTGTTAGATTCATACACACACACATGTGTATGTGCATACATACACACACCTGGTTTACATATGGTAAACCTGGTGGTTTACATATGGTGCAAAGAGCACTGTGGTTTCCGACTTGAATTCCATGAGAATATTTTTACTTGACTACATTTCATGACCGATGAACTTCATCCACAGAGGTAAAGTTGTGCAGTTTGCAAATGAAGGCTGAACAACAAGTCCATGCTTTAAATAAAATATATCTATTCACAAACATGTATCCTCTTGTGGTATTATTGGAAACATTTAAGGCAAAGTCAGTTTGATTTGACTTTTCATGGCACACATTGTGTCCAAGTTGGCTAACTCCAGTCAGTAAGCATAGCTTTGAGTAAAGTTGTTCTAGAATAGCATATATTTTTATATTGACCAATACTGCTTTGATGGGCAACCCATGTTGAAACATAACTATCTTGATGAGGAACTTACACACATAGCCTGATAAACACTGACAACTAGGTGAACAGATTTGGGAATCTTAACCTTATCTTTTGCCTAATTCATGGTAGTTCTTTATAGAGAATTACTTTTAAATTTTTACCAGAGAGTTGACATATCCATATCTTTTTAAATCATGTCTTCAAGTAAAAGATATTGTCTTGTTGTTACCAGTAATATATCCAGGTAAGCAAAGTTCTTCATGGGAGAAACATTAGATTTAGTAACTTTTCTTCAAACTAGGAACCTCAGACCATTGTCAGGAGCTTGGCCATACTCTAAGGAAATTGTGAGAATAAGAGGGAGTGGAAAGAATACTTTTCCATATCCCCTCACTGCTAGAATTTTAGTGTCACAGTAAGACAGAGATCTGAATATCATAGCTGCAGGTTGACCCCCCCCCCCCAGTCCCCGGCACACACACACCTTTTCATGTTATTCTAGCTAATTATCTTGAATATCTAATATGGACTCCTTTATCTGTTTGTCAAATCCTCTTTCTTTAAAATTTCAGAGATATAGATCATCCATATCATTATTGCCTGTTGGCTTTTATTGTTCTTGCAGAAATGAAGATACCTCTCTATAATGTAATTTAGATAATATAATTTTAGATAATGTGAAACCTTCAACGTGAAATGCTAATCATAACTCTGGAACAGATGAGATGTTTTTAAATTTCCTGTCGGGGATGTATGACATAAAGGTCAAGAAGCATAAAAAACACTGCAAAAACGGAAATCAAAAGCCTTCTTTCCTCAAATAGATTTGAAAGAAGCAGTTTCTACCATCTCCAAAAGAGATCAGTCAAGCTATTAGCGTGTAAGATTAGAGACCAGTTTATGTTCTTTTTCCATGGAGGATCAGTGTAAGGAGAAGAAAAATTCCAGTGCACTCTAAAGAAATTATATGTTTGCTCTTTTCAAGATGGTTCTGGAACTTTCAAGGGTTCATGATTTGAGGAGTAAGGATCATAAGGTACACTAGCTCTCTGCTCTCTATTCTCCTAGTTTTAATTTGCATTCAGTTAGAATAACAATGCACAAATTTGACTGAACCTTACAAAATGGTAAAGCTCATTAACTATACTCAGAGATTTCGATTAAACCAATCTGGTTTGAGTCCTTGGCCTTGGTGGTTTTTTTTTTTTTTTTTTTTTTTTTTAACACTGCCCAGGAAATTCTAATGATGGAGAGCCACTGAGTTCAAGCATCAAGGAGTAAGAAATCTGCTCCCCAAAAGGCCACAATCTAGTGACAGACAGAAGTTATTCAGGTCCTAACGTGTAACTTCTCCTACAATCAACCACCACCACTACAGTCATTTTTACAAAGAAAGCTACCATTTGTCATGTTAGTATATGTCACATGCATCGACCTTAGGGCTAGAATATTATCTCAATTTTTCAGACGATAGGAATAAAAGCATTTCAGCAGACACTTGTCACACATTCACTGTGATTTGGTGTTTTGGACACTGGGGGTCCAGCCTAGGTTAAGAGGCAAGATCACAGTATATAGACAGAAGTCACAAAATTGCCTCAAGTACAGGAGGCAGAGTATTCTTAAAAATGTCCCACCACCAGTCATCCAGATTCTGTTTCCTACAGGTTCAAAGGCAAGGGGTTTCCTCCTTGACTCTGGTTCTAGTACCTATTGTTGTTAGCAACAGTTCTGTATTTATGATGCTTGGCTCTTAGGAAATACCTAGCAGGTTTGGGGAGAATGATGAGGCCATGTTTCCACTTTAATACAACCCTTCCATTACTCTTTCAGTTACTAACATCAATCACACTTGAGGACCATTATTAAGCCGTGCTGCAATCTTCCCCTGTCCAGATTAAAGAACACATCTCCTCTAACCTTTTCTTCAAAGGAATGACCCCACAGACCTTTCATCATTTTCACTGCTCTTTTCTGAGCTCTCTCCAATAGTCATTAAGTCTTGTGTGAATAGAAATGATGACTAATACGTATAAGCCCTTTATGAAGGTGTCTTTGTGAACTTGCCCTACAGGTTCCTTGGATCCAGCTTGACCTTATCTGCGAGGCATTCACATTAGAGGAACAGGATTTATTACTTCGTAAAGTCTGATTCTGATTTAAATTGCACGCATTGAACACTTACTATGTGCTAGGCAGTATCTCAGGGGACCGTCCCATGTTATGTCACAGAATATTTACAATGGGCTTTGAAGGGAGACACCATAAATTTCTCATTTTATTAAGGAATAAACTGAGGCTCAAAGAGGTCAAGTGATTGGTGATCTCTCCAGAATCAAATGGTCAAGAGTCAGAAAACAAGCTGTGAAAAAGAGATAAATGGCAGCAAGCCAAAATAGTAATAAACAAATAAAGTCAAATAAAAATCAGCTCAGGGGCTATTTTCCCAAACATCAGACCACCTTACTTGGTCTAGGATGGAAATATTAAGGAAAACTCAAAACAGAGCCCTTTAAGGAGAACAGAAGGCATAATATTATAGCTGCCTGAATGTCCTCCTTCTCTGTCCAGGGCTGTTGGTCCAGTGAATGTACATGGAGGTGAGAAGGGCAGTCTCTCCCAGCACACACAAAGGAGCTCTCATCAGGCGGCACTGTATAGCCGTCCTCTGAGTTTCCTGGTAGTCAGAGAGGTCTGAAAGCCATTCTAACTCAAAGAAGGAATTACAGCCCAGGGTTCTTTGTCAGAGAAGTGTGGCNAAGGAGCTCTCATCAGGCAGCACTGTATAGCCGTCCTCTGAGTTTCCTGGTAGTCAGAGAGGTCTGAAAGCCATTCTAACTCAAAGAAGGAATTACAGCCCAGGGTTCTTTGTCAGAGAAGTGTGGCAATTTAGCATGTCTGCGACTGACACTGTCAAGCCAAATGGACAGTCTAATAGCTTCACTTACAAAAGTGTCTGCCAGGGTGTGTGACAGTTGGGTTCTTCCCAGACAGTGAAATTCTCCTTTCTCTCTGTCCTGCTTGACAAGGTCCTGCTGCCATCATCTCTCATTGACTGATTTACATTTCTTCCTTAATGAAAACAGGAAGGCCATTCGTAAGAACAGCAGCCCTGCTCCCTCCTTAGGAATGGCTAAAATAAAAGTCATCCCTTCAGCTTAGGATAGCTGAGAGCTTTGCTAAGCCCAAAGGTAAAAGTTTCAGGAAAACTTCTCATTGCATTTCAGAAAGGGAAGGATTTTTGGAGTTGCTTCAAAGAGAGTCCATCATTAACCATGTATTGTCTTCAAAGTCTTCCACTGAATCTTAGTTACATTTGGGAGACAGAAAAAAAAAAAAAAAAGTGAATTTTACACAAGAAGTCCCCAGACCATCTCAGTTACTCAAAGAGGAACTCTTCTCATTTTTGCATCAGAGTGAGGGACCTTGACAAGGAGAAGACTATCCAGGGAAGGGAGACTGTGGAAGAGTGGCAGGAAGGATATGATACTTGTATTATATTGAATGACTTGCTGATGACGTGTAGATGTCTATGCTGGAGAAAAGAAGATTTAAGACTATGGGGAAAGGTGATAGAAAAGTAGAAGGGGAATTCGATTTTTACATTTTTTCATTACAGTCGATACTCCTAGGATCAACGTATTACCATAGAAAGAAGTTGTGGAGGTGTTATCCTTGATAACTGCCCTTGAGAGGAGTACCCTTTCTCTAGCTCTGTCTTCTGATATGTTTTTCTGGTGGTCTACAAAATGAGAGGTATGAATTGAACAGCCCTAAATTACAGAATAAGTTACCTCTTATTATTTTTTCTTTCCATCTTTCTGGTAACAAGGTGTAGGGCTCAATTTCTATGAAAGTGAAAGTATTAGTCATTCAGTCATGGCCAACACTTTGTGACCCTATGGACTGTAGCCCTCCAGGCTCCTCTGTCCATGGGATTCTCTAGGCAAGAATACTGGAATGGATAGCCTTTCCCTTCTCCAGGGATCTTCCCAACCCAGGGATTGAACCCAGGTCTCTGGCATTGCAGGCAGATTCTTTGCCATCTGAGCCACCAGGGAAGCCCACCAATTTCTAATACTTTCTATGAATTCCTATTAATAAAGAGACAGGCCCATAGTGATGGGGCAAAGCCAGGATCAATAATTTTGTTCCATTTCTACAGTATGTGTTTTTTTACTGAAAGACCTTTGGTTAAAGCAATTGATGATGGGTTTCCAGTTCTGGCAATGATAACAAGTACCCTTGTTGAACAAATGTATTCAAATAAAAAGAGTTTAAGGAGGAATTATAAGCAATTGACTATATGGGTACAACTCAGATCATGTCATGGATGTAGAAATACTTTTAAGGTATCACTTGGATGTGTTAAGATTCAAAAATTCTTCAGTAAATTCTTGAGTACCTGACAAGATAGCATCTTGTGAATTTTTTTCAAACAGTGGATTGCTGACTATTTGGCTTAATACTCTCTAGTAATTCCTATACTGGATAGAGGCCAGGACATAATGACCTCTGGTATATCTTCAAACTTGAGATTTTATAACCCCTTGCTTTACTTTCTTTGAATCTCTATTATTGAACTTTTGTTATGCTAACAAACAAACCCAATTTTTCAGTGGGCAACAACAACAGTAAAAGATTTATCTCTTGCATGTATCACATAAAGGCTACAAGTCAGTTCACGCTCTGCTCCTGATTTAGTAGCAATCTGTGCCTCATGACTTTCCATTCTGGACATCAGGATAAAAGAGCAGCCCCTCTGCATAACATGCTTCTTATGTCAGGGAGCATCTGCTTGGATGCAACCTACATCCTATTGACTCATATGCTAGTGGACAATGCAAATTACACGGTCAGTCATGCCAGTGGTACCTATAAGGGGGCACTGCAAGTGATGTGGCAAAAGACACAGATGTATATTCCTCCTGTATGGGTAGGGAGGAAATGCAGAGCTATGAACAATATTACAATATACCACAGAACCATTCAAGCTGAGGACATGTGGATGATAATTAAAATTTTCTCAGCAGGGTGTAACTTCAAACATCAATACTTCCAATTAAAACCACACTGAGATATGACTCTGTCATGTCTCCACATAATTAAAAATACATAGATAAAATAAATAGAAAAGCTTTCAAGGAACTTGGGTTATGACAAATGTTAACATGAGGCAAAGGAAAAATTAAGGCATTTAGAAAGATTTTTCTTTCAGCTTTTGTTCCTCTTGTTTTTATCACTTGCAAGCTATAAGGCAGCTGGCTCTATCAGAAAATCCATGAAGAACCATGACAGGGATATGTTTGACACTGAAAGAAACCCTTTCTACCTCGGGTTTTTAAGATGTCTTTTAGCTCTGATATACACTGAACTGAGATATCTGCTTCATTGACTACTCTAAAGCCTTTGACTGTGGGATCACAACAAACTGGAGAATTCTTCAAGAGATGGGGATACCAGACCACCTTACCTGCCTTCTGAAAAATCTGTATGCAGATCAGGAAGCAACAGTTAGAACCGGACATGGGACAACAGACTGGTCCCAAATTGGGAAAGGAATACGTCAAGGCTGTATATTGTCACACTGTTTATTTAACTTATATGCAGAGTACATAATGTGAAATGCCAGGCTGGATGAAGCACAAGCTATTATCAAGATTGCCAGAGAAATATCAATAACCTCAGATATGTAGATGATAGCACACTTATGGCAGAAAGTGAAGAGAAACTAAAGAGACTCTTGATGAAAATG
>SJYW01018104.1:102108-140329 GCA_006410735.1 Raphicerus campestris
TACTCTCTAACAACCTAGAGGGGTAGGATGGGGTGGGGGTGGGGAGGAAGGATCAAGAGGGAGGGGACGTATGTATACTTGTGGTTAATTCACAGTGTTGTATGGCAGAAACCCATACAACATTGTAAAGCAAGTATCCTCCAATTTAAAAGAAAAAAAAAAAGAAAACATAGAAACTGACTCCTCCCATGCACCGGGCTTTACAGGTAGTCAAGTCTAATATAAAGACAGTCAGTACGACAGGTAAGCACGTGTGCGCACTCAGTTGCTCAGCTGTGTTCGAGTCTTTGTGACCCTATGGACTGCAGCCTGCCAGGCTTCTCTGTCCATTGAATTTTCCAGGCCAGAATACTGGAGTGGGTTGCCATTTCCTACTCCCAGGGATCTTTCTAACCCAAGGATCTTTCTAACCCAGGGATCAACCGTGTGTCTCCTGTGTTTCTTTCATTGGCAGGTGGATTCTTTACCACCGAGTCAAGTGGGAAGCCCATGGTAGGTATAATCATGGCCCATACTATTCCTGATGAAACTGAAGCCTTGAGAACTGAGTTTTCTGAAATCACACAGCTAAGAAATGCAAACCAAAACTACAAGACAGAATCTCATACCGGTCAGAATGGTCATCATCAAAAAATCTACAAACAAGGGCATGGAGAAAAGAGAACTCTCCTACATTGTTAGTGGGAATGTAAATTTCTACAGCCACTATAGAGAACAGTATGGAGGTTTCTTAAGAACTATAAATAGAGCTACCATATGATCCAACAATTCTATTCCTGGGCATATATCAGGAGTAAAGCTTGGTTTGAAAGGATACACGTACCTCAACATTTATTTCAGCACTATTTGCAGCAGCCAAGACATGGAAACAACCTAAATGTCCATCGACAGATGAATGGATATAGAAGATGTGGTGCATGTATACTATGAAATAGTATTACTCAACCACTAAAAAAATGAAACAATGTCATTTACAAAACATGTTGGATCTGGAGGTTATCATACTAAGTGAAATAAGTCCAATAGAGAAAGACAAATATCCTACAGTATTGTTTATATGCAGAATCTTAAAAAAATGATAGAAATGAACTTATTTACACAAGAGAAACAGACTTTCAGACTTAGAGAACAGATTTACAGTTACTGGGGTGGGAGGCATGGGGAAGGGAGGATAGATTGGCAGTTTGGAAGTGACATGTACACACTACTATAATTAAAATACATAACCAACAAGGGCCTACTGTATAGCACAGGGAACTCTGCTCAATATTTTGTAATTACCTAAATGGGAAAAGCATTTGAAAAAGAATAGATAAATGCATATGTATAACTGAATCACCTCACTGTACACCAGAAACTAACATAAAATTGTTAATCAGCTATGTGCCAATATAAAAGAAAAACTTCAAAAACATAAAAGTTTCTATTCTCTTCACATTCATAATCTAGAGAGAAATACAGACAATAAATAAAATATTAATACATAGCATTATGTCAGGTAGTATTAAGTGAGACAGAGAAAACTAAATTGGAGGGAAAGTAGCCAAGATCAGTGGTGGGAGGAGATCTGCATTAGACGAGGGAGTGAGGGCAGGCCTCTGGGAACAGAGACTATCGTGAAGGGAGAGAGAGAAGCCCAAGCTTCACTGGGGATAACCAGTGCAGGCAGTAGACACCGGAAATGCACAGACCTGTACGAAGCAATGAAATTGGCAGAGTCACTGAAGAAAGTCAGCATGACTAAGACAACTGAAGTGGTGGTGATGGTGACAGGAGATGGGAACAAAGTGGTAAGCAGAGGCTAAATTCTACAAGATCTAAAAGTCCAAGGGGATATTGTGTTTTAATGTGAATAGGATGATAAGACAGGAAGTAGTGAGAGTCAATTCCTAGGCAGGTTGATAAGGCTGGGGGTCCCCAAGGAGAGAGGGGTATGGGGTTCTCGAGGAGGAGATAGGGGTCTGGAATTCTCAAGGAGGAGGAAAGGACAAACTTTTTTTTTCTTTACATTCTTTAGGATTATATAACAATAATGTATTCTGCTTGAGGACAGTTTCTGGAAAAAACCTTCTGGCTAATCTTGTAACCTTAAAATGTAAATTATAGGAGTGGGTCTAGTAAAGTCTTAACAACCTTCAAACATCCTTTTGATTCATTGTGATAACTAATTAAAAGGTATATAACTCCATTGCTAACACTGGGCAGGGGGCACTCTTTCTGCCCTGTCTGATGTCTATGTCAGAAACTTTCTCTATCACTTTTATATTTTAATAAAACTTTATTACACAAAAGCTCTGAGTGATCAAGCCTCATCTCTGGCCCCAGATTGAATTCTTCTCCTCTGGAGGCCAAGAATCCCAGCATCTTTTGTGGTTCAGCAACAACCTTTCAGTAAGTTGTAAAAGAAAAACATCTCAGAAACACTACATGGCATGTCATATTAGTCAAGAAATTTAAGAAATGCTTTAAAAGTCAAGAAATATCTATTTTCCTTCCCTTAACCTTGCCATGGTAAAGCATCCTTTTAGAATATCTGAAAACACTTCCAGCCACAAGGCTCTTGAAACAGACATTTGTGCAATTTTTAAGGGATACATTTTCTCTTAATAGAGGGTTAGCAGAAACAGTTATTTGATTTCTAAACCTGGTTTGATTCTAACAAACTACAGGATGTCCTCAAGCAAACCTCATTTTCCCCCCAAATCATTCATATGCCAAAGCAGAATTGGTTGCGTGCAAATTATGTTGTCCAAAAAAATTACATACTATTTGACAAAGGGGATGCCAAGTTAGCTAAGAGGACAGTTGTCTCTCTAATCTAAGGCAGAGTTGAAAATATTCCTTCCTGTTTGCAATATTTTAAGGAATCTCCACACTGTTTTCCATAATGGCTGTAATAGTTTGCATTCCCACCAACAGTGTAAGAGGGTTCCCTTTTCTCCACATCCTCTCCAGCATTTATTGATTGTAGACTTTTGGATCGCAGCCATTCTGATTGGTGTGAAATAATGTAGAATAAAGTAAAAATAAAAATTTTTTAAAAAGTGGAAAAAAAGAGAAAATATTCCTTCCCTTGCTAAAATAAAAGCAAGTATTCTGACAATCTAATACTATAAGCAGAACTGAGATCACGCCTCAGAAATCTCTGGTTAAAATATAAACAAGTCACCTTAAATGTATGCTATCATAGACACCTGATATTTTCATGAGGACAAATCAGCCTAGATGATCCTTACTACTGTGCAACACAGAATGGTTGAGTTTGATCTGGAAAAGGGATGGAAAAGGGTCTGAGGAAGCTAGGATTCAAGGATTGCAGCACCCAGAGGCTTGGAAAGGAGAGGCAAGAACTGAAGGAAACATGACTCTTCTCCTCTCTCTATGCTTCTACATACCCCCACATGAAATCTGCAACATGCCTTTTTAGCTTTTGTTCACTTACACCATTGTGTCAGTGTCAGGTGTGAAATATAATGATTTGGTATTTTTATAGATTACATACCAGAGAGAGTTGTTATGAAATACTGACTATATTCCCTCTGCTGTACATTATATCCCTGGGAGTTATTTTAAAACTAGTATTTTGAATCACTTAATACTTTTAACACTTGATACTTTTTATAAAAGGTATTAACACTTAATACTTCTCAACTATCTCACCCTCACATCACCATCAGTTTATTCTCTGTATTTGTGAGTCTCCTCTTTTATTTGTTCATTTGTTTTGTGTTTTAGATTTCACATGTAAGTGAAAATATACAGCATTTGTCTTTCTCTGACTTATTTCACTAAGCATAGTACTCTCTGGGTCCATTTATGTTGTCAAGTATGGCAAGATTATATTCTTTTTATATATATTCCATTATATATATGCCACATCTTCTTTATCCCTTCATTGGTCTGTAGGCACTAAAGATGCTTCCATATCTTGGCTAGGGTAAATAATGCTTCTATAAGCATGGTGGTGCATATGTCTTATTGAATTTGTGTTTTTGCTTCCTTTGGATAAATACCCAGAGGTGGAACTGCTGGATCCTGTGGCAGTTCTACTTTTCATTTTACATAGTGGCTTCATCAATTTACTTTCCCACCAATAGTGTACTACTGCTCCATTTTTCCACATCCTCACCAATATTTACTTCTTAGAGTTTTGGAAACAGCCATTTTCATCAGTCAGTTTGATTATATTCTTTGTAGTTGAAGATGGAGAAGCTCTAAACAGCTAGCAGAAACAGGACTGAGAACTGCGGCTCAGACCATGAACTCCTTAATGCAAAATTCAGACTTAAATTGAAGAAAGCAGGGAAAATCACTTAGCCATTCAGGTATGACATAAATCAAATCCCTTATGATTACACAGTGGAAGTGACAGATAGATTTAAGGGATTAGATCTGATAGGCAGAGTGCCTGAGAATTATGGACAGAAGTTCATAACACTGTATAGGAGGTGGTGATCAAAACCAACCCCAAGAAAAAAGAAATGCAAAAAGGCAAAATGGTTGTCTGAGGAGGCCTTACAAATAGCTGAAAAAAGAAGCGAAAGGTAAAGGAGAAAAGGAAAGATATACCCATCTGAATGCAGAGTTTGAAAGAATATAAAGGAGAGATAAGAAAGCCTTCCTAAGTGATCAATGCAGAGAAATAAGGGGATATTTCATGCAAAGATGGGCATGATAAAGGACAGAAATAGTATGGACATAACAGAAGAAAATAATAAGAAGAGGTGGCAAAATTACACAGAAGAACTATACAAAAAATATCTTCATGACCTGGATAACAACAATGGTGTGAGCACTTACCTAGAGCCAGACATCCTGTGAAGTCAAATGGACCTTAGGAAACATAACTATGAACAAAGTTAGTGGAGGTGATGGAATTCCAGTTGAACTATTTCAAATTGTAAAGATGATGCTATGAAAGTGCTGCACTCAACATGCAAGCAAATTTGGAAAACTCAGCAGTGGCCACAGTCCTGAAAAAGGTCAGTTTTCGTTCCAATCCCAAAGAAAGGCAATGCCAAAAAGATGTTCCAACTACTGCACAGTTGCACTAATTTCACATACTAGCAAGGTAATGCTCAAAATTCTCCAAGCTAGGCTTCAGCAGCACGTGAACCGAGAACTTCCAGAGGTACATGCTGGATTTAGAAAGGGCAGAGGAACCAGAGAACAAATTGCCAACATCCATTAGAACATATAAAAACGAAGGGAATTCCAGAAAAAATACATACTTCGGCTTTGTTAGCTATGCTAAAGCCTTTGACTGTGTGGATCACAACACACTGTGGAACATTCTTTAAGGAATGGGANCTACTGCACAGTTGCACTAATTTCACATGCTAGCAAGGTAATGCTCAAAATTCTCCAAGCTAGGCTTCAGCAACACGTGAACTGAGAACTTCCAGAGGTACATGCTGGATTTAGAAAGGGCAGAGGAACCAGAGAACAAATTGCCAGCATCCATTGGAACATATAAAAACGAAGGGAATTCCAGAAAAAATACGTACTTCGGCTTTGTTAGCTATGCTAAAGCCTTTGACTGTGTGGATCACAACACACTGTGGAACATTCTTTAAGGAATGGGAATACCAGACTACCTTCCCTGCCTTCTGAGAAACCAGTATGCAGGTCAAGAAGCAACAGTTAGAAATGGACATGGAAAAATGGACTGGTTCCAACTTGAGAAAAGAGTACAACAAGGCTGTATATTGTTACCCTGTTTATTTAACTTATAGGCAGAGTCCATCATGAGAAATGCTGGGAAGTATGAAGCAGAGCTAGAATCAAGATTGCCAGGAGAAATATCAATAACCTCAAATATGCAGATGACACCACCCTGATGGCAGAAAGTGAAGAGGCACTAAAAAGCTTCTTGATGAAAGTGAAAGAGGAGAATGAATAAGCTGGCTTAAACACAACATTCTAAAGATGAAGATCATGGCATTTAGTCCCATCACTTCATGGCAAATAGATGGAGAAACAATGGAAGCAGTGACTGACTTTATTTTCTTCGGTTCCAAAATCACTGCAGATGGTTTCTTCAACCAGGGAATTAAAAGACTCTTGCTCCTTAGAAGAAAAGCTAAGACAAATCCAGATAGCGTATTAAAAAGCAGAGATATCACTTTCCCAATGAAGATCCATATGGCCAAAGCTATCGTTTTTCCAGTAGTCATGTATAGATGTGAGAGTTGGACCATGAAGAAGGCTGAATGCTGAAGAACAGATTCTTTTGAACTGTGGTGTTGGAGAAGACTCTTAAGAGTCTCCTGGACTCCCTAGGGACTCGAGAGTCCCTAGGATCAAACCAGTCAAGCCTAAAGGAAGTCAGTCCTGAATATTCATTGGAAGAACTGATACTGAAGCTGAAACTCCAATACTTTAGCCACCTGATATGAAGAGCTGACTTATTAGAAAACACCCTGATGCTGAGAAAGATTGAAGGCAGAAGAAGTAGATGACAGAGGATGAGATGGTTAGATGGCATCCCCAACTCAATGGACATGAGTTTGAACAAACTCCAGGAGATGGTGAAGGACCGGGAAGCATGGTGTGCTGCAGTCGTTGGAATAGCAAATGGTGAGGCATGGCTGAGTGACTGTACAGCAACAAAATTCTGACAGGTGTGAGATGATATTTCACTGTAGGTTTGATTTTTCTTTCTCTGACATATAGCAATGTTGAGCATCTTTTTATGTGCCCCTTGGCCATTTGTATGCCTTCTTTGGGATAATGGTTATTGAGGTTCTCTGCCCATTTTTTAATTGAATGGTTCCTTTTTTGATATTGAGTTATACAAGTTCTTTATATATTTTTATGTTAACCTTATCAGAAATATCATTTTCTGCTATTTTTCAGTAGACTGCTTTTTTGTTATGCTTCCTTTGCTGTGCAAAAGCTTTTAGTTTTACTTGGCCCCATTTATAATTTTTTTTTGTTGTTCCTCTTGCCTGAGGATCCAAAAATATATTGCTAAAACAGAAGTTAAAGAGTGTACAGCTGATGTTCTTCTACGAGTCTTATGGTCTCATGTCTTACATTGATGTCTTTAATCTGTTTGGAGTTTAATTTTGTATGTGGTATGAGAAAATAGTTAGCTTCATTATTTTACATGTAGCTGTCTATTTTTCATAACCCTACTAACAGAAGAGACTGGCTTTCCCCCATTGCATGCTCTTGCTTTTTTGTTGTAGATTAATTGACCATATGTATGAGGGTGTATTTCTGGGCCCTCTATCCTGCTCCATTGACCTACGTGCATGTTTTTGTGCCAGTACCATACTGTTTTGATTACTACATTTTTTAGTATAGTTTGAAGTATAGTATAGAGTATGACACTTCCAATTTTGTCCTTCTTTCTGTCTTAGTCCAGTTCAAATGTTGCCACAGTCATGGAGCTTCCTTTATTTCCCAGAAGGACGACTCTTTCATCTGAACTTCTGTAGGCTTACCTGGGCTTACCTTTGCCATGCATACCTTGCCTGCCCTCATGTTATAAAAACAACTTAAGATTAAAACCAAGTTTGATTAATTTTTTGTCTCCGTTATTTAATTCTGAGATATTTGCATAGTGTTTCACCCATAGGAGGCATCCAATAACTTTTAGTAACTTGGAAGGCCAAAGTGGAAGAAAGAAAGGCTTAAGAAGGAAGGAAGGAGTGAACTCTTGGCCACATTTCCTATTTGATTTTTTGCTTCTTGGATATTCTTGTCATTCTAGCAGCCATCAACAACACAGATTCCACAGATTTTTGTCCCCAAAAGCAAAACTTTGTCATCTTTTTTTCTAGAAACTGCAATTTTAAACAACCTAACCTGATATGACTCAAATATTACATTGATTTTTCTCCTCCTCTCAGTATAGCATGATAACAAGACATGTAACAAGCAGAGAAAGATTTTATTTTCCAAGAGGTACCCCAGAATATGCTCTCAATAGTTAACTGCAAACTTGGCTGTAGGTAAAGGCCAAGGAGTGATTTATGACTCAGTAGCAATCAAGAGCAATGTGCTTAGTGGCATAAGTTAAAATAATGCTGTAATGCTCCGAATCATTAAAGTTCAACAATTTAGGTTAAGCGAAAGCAAGTTGTCCTTGATAAGCAGACAGTGTCTTGGGTTTCTGGAAGCACAATCAAACTAATGATGAACTGAGCTAGAAGCAGATGGGGCTTTGCTAATCAGGGAAAAGAGTGAACTGAACTTTTCCAGAGACTGGTGGTATTAGCTGGGCCACAGCTGGGCAGAGGGTGCAAAAGAAAAAGACAGTGAACTTTGCATCTCGCTGAGCTTACACAGCTCAAATGCCATCAGGAAAATGAATATCAGTCTCGCTCTCCATTGACTCTAATGCCTCTGCTGAAATTGAATTCAAATCAACTTCTTGTCTCCACGAAAAGGCTAAAATAAATGTTTTAAACTTTTTTCTATTTGTTGGCCAGAGTCAACACGGGCTTTTAATATGAAGTAAAAAAATTAATTTTATACTTCAATTATAGCTTTATATACTTAATTTTAGGCCAGCTTCCCTGGTAGCTCTGTGGTAAAGAATCCATCTGTAATGCAGGAGCAGTGCAGGAGATGTGGGTTCTATCCCTGGTCCAGAAGATCCCCTGGTGTGGGAAATGGCAACCCACTCCAGAAGTCTTGTCTGGGAAATCCCATGGACAGAGGAGTCTGGAAGGCTACTGTCCATAGGGTTGCAAAAAGTCAGACATGACTCAGTGACTAAACAGCAGCAAAAGCAATAAATACTTAATTAGGAGTCTGAATCTACTGGTTTTTTCACATAGGCACACCTGTATGAATGTGTCTGTGTGTGTGTGTTTGCTCATGCGGTGATGAAGAGCACGANCGAGTCTTATGGTCTCATGTCTTACATTGATGTCTTTAATCTGTTTGGAGTTTAATTTTGTATGTGGTATGAGAAAATAGTTAGCTTCATTATTTTACATGTAGCTGTCTATTTTTCATAACCCTACTAACAGAAGAGACTGGCTTTCCCCCATTGCATGCTCTTGCTTTTTTGTTGTAGATTAATTGACCATATGTATGAGGGTGTATTTCTGGGCCCTCTATCCTGCTCCATTGACCTACGTGCATGTTTTTGTGCCAGTACCATACTGTTTTGATTACTACATTTTTTAGTATAGTTTGAAGTATAGTATAGAGTATGACACTTCCAATTTTGTCCTTCTTTCTGTCTTAGTCCAGTTCAAATGTTGCCACAGTCATGGAGCTTCCTTTATTTCCCAGAAGGACGACTCTTTCATCTGAACTTCTGTAGGCTTACCTGGGCTTACCTTTGCCATGCATACCTTGCCTGCCCTCATGTTATAAAAACAACTTAAGATTAAAACCAAGTTTGATTAATTTTTTGTCTCCGTTATTTAATTCTGAGATATTTGCATAGTGTTTCACCCATAGGAGGCATCCAATAACTTTTAGTAACTTGGAAGGCCAAAGTGGAAGAAAGAAAGGCTTAAGAAGGAAGGAAGGAGTGAACTCTTGGCCACATTTCCTATTTGATTTTTTGCTTCTTGGATATTCTTGTCATTCTAGCAGCCATCAACAACACAGATTCCACAGATTTTTGTCCCCAAAAGCAAAACTTTGTCATCTTTTTTTNAAAGAATGGAGTGAACTGTTGGCCACATTTCCTATTTGATTTTTTGCTTCTTGGATATTCCTGTCATTCTAGCAGCCATCAACAACACAGATTCCACAGATTTTTGTCCCCAAAAACAAAACTTTGTCTTTTTTTCTAGAAACTGCAATTTTAAACAACCTACCTGATATGACTCAAATATTACATTGATTTTTCTCCTCCTCTCAGTATAGCACGATAACAAGACATGTAACAAGCAGAGAAAGATTTTATTTTCCAAGAGGTATCCCAGAATATGCTCTCAATAGTTAACTGCAAACTTGGCTGTAGGTAAAAGCCAAGGAGTGATTTATGACTCAGTAGCAATCAAGAGTAATGTGCTTAGTGGCATAAGTTAAAATAATGCTGTAATGCTCCGAATCATTAAAGTTCAACTATTTAGGTTAAGCGAAAGCAAGTTGTCCTTGATAAGCAGACAGTGTCTTGGGTTTCTGGAAGCACAATCAAACTAATGATGAACTGAGCTAGAAGCAGATGGGGCTTTGCTAATCAGGGAAAAGAGTGAACTGAACTTTTCCAGAGACTGGTGGTATTAGCTGGGCCACAGCTGGGCAGAGGGTTCAAAAGAAAAAGACAGTGAACTTTGCATCTCGCTGAGCTTACACAGCTCAAATGCCATCAGGAAAATGAATATCAGTCTCGCTCTCCATTGACTCTAATGCCTCTGCTGAAATTGAATTCAAATCAACTTCTTGTCTCCACGAAAAGGCTAAAATAAATGTTTTAAACTTTTTTCTATTTGTTGGCCAGAGTCAACACGGGCTTTTAATATGAAGTAAAAAAATTAATTTTATACTTCAATTATAGCTTTATATACTTAATTTTAGGCCAGCTTCCCTGGTAGCTCTGTGGTAAAGAATCCATCTGTAATGCAGGAGCAGTGCAGGAGATGTGGGTTCTATCCCTGGTCCAGAAGATCCCCTGGTGTGGGAAATGGCAACCCACTCCAGAAGTCTTGTCTGGGAAATCCCATGGACAGAGGAGTCTGGAAGGCTACTGTCCATAGGGTTGCAAAAAGTCAGACATGACTCAGTGACTAAACAGCAGCAAAAGCAATAAATACTTAATTAGGAGTCTGAATCTACTGGTTTTTTCACATAGGCACACCTGTATGAATGTGTCTGTGTGTGTGTGTTTGCTCATGCGGTGATGAAGAGCACGAACTTGAGTCACACAGAACTGGTTCAGTGTCTTAGGTCTGCCTCTTTGTAACTACTGACCTTGGACAAGTTCCCACAGCCACAGTTTCTTAATTTCTATTTTGAGAATAATGTAAGTTCAAACTGTGATTATTGAATGTGATAATAAATATAACATGCTCATCATAGTAAATAAATAATAAATGGTACCTTTCTATGACTGACTAATATTTCATTGCATATGTGTATCACACGTTTATCCACCATAGAAAGAAAGGAATGACATTTATTAAGCTGTCGTGAGGTGGATGAGCCTAGAGCCTGTCATACAGAGTGAATGAAGTCAGAAAGAGAAAAACAAATATCATATATTAACACATGTATATGGAATCTAGAAAAATGATATAGATGAACCTATTTTCAGGACAGGAATAGAGGTGCCAACTTAGAGACTTGTGGTCACAGTGGGGGTAGAAGCGGGGTGTATGAATTGAGAGAGTGGCAATGCCACTTATACCCTACCATGTGTGAAACAGACAGCTAGGAGTAAGCTGCTATATAGCAGAGGGAGCACAGTTCAGTGCTCTGGGATGACCTAGAGGAACCTGGTGCTCCGTGATGACCTAGAGAGGGTCCAAGAGGGGGCAGATATAAGTGTACATATTGCTGATTCATGTTGTCATACAACAGAAACTACCACAGCACTGTAAATCAGTAACATTCCAATAAACTTTAAAAAACCATAAATGCTAGTTATTATGATTATATAATTATATTACATTCACTTAATCTTGGAAATTCTTTTCAGTTCATTAAAATGTATATTACTGAAGAGAAATGTCATGCCTTTATCATTCATTTACCAACATTTCTAGTTTACCAACTAGGAAACTTGTCTCCATGGATCAGAAAGGCCAGAGAACAAATCAGAAAGGAACACAGATATAAATAGTTTTATTGACATGTATTCTAGTGGGCAAGACTGAAATAGTGGTAAGCTTGATAATTTTATCTTGGGCTCAATTTGATTCATATTTCCCAGGCTACTTTCCCTTAACCTTCTGAATTCATTTTCAAGGCTACAATCTTCTCTCAAATACAGAAAAAGAGACCATTGAAAAGAGAGTTAAAAAAAAAAAAAGAGTGGTACACTCTGTAATCCATGTGTAGAGCGATATTTCCTTGAAGTTTTCTGACTGCAAGAACTGACAAACCCTAGATAATGGCAGGAATGTAAATCTGGGTAGAATTCCTCTGAGGGTTTTGTATCCTTAAACAGATGTGCTCTTGTCTTAGGTTTGAGTCTGATCCTCTCTAAATATGATGATGAAGATTGATGACAATTAACATTTTAAGTGACTATTATGTACAAAACAGCTTACTAAGTATTTTATGTTCAACATTATGTTTTTTACAACAAATACGACAAAGATACTACCTGGTGGCTCAGACAGTAAAAAAAAAAACCCACCTGCAATGCAAGCGATTCAGATTTGATCCCTGAGTTGGGAAGATGCCCTGGAGAAGGTAATGCCCCCCCCCCAAGTATTCTTGCTGGAAGAATCCCATGGATGGATTAGTCTGGTGGGCTATAGTTCATAGGGTCGCAAAGAACTGGATACCACTGAGTGACTAATGCTTTCACTTATTTTTTCAATACTATTTTTACCATTTTACAAATGAGAAAGTTGATGTTCAGAGAGGTTAAATCGTCTGTCCAAGTGGCACAGCAGAAGTCCCAATGCAGGATATGAGGTCTAGAGTCAGAGCTCTTAGTTGCGGCACAGAACAACCCTTGGGTCAGGACATTTTAGCTAGCACATTTTGAGCATCCACCTCTGCTCCACTGTGGCAGATGCCAGTAATATCAGAAGGAGTAAGGCATGGCTTTGTTCCTGGAGGAGTTCACAACCTAGCACAGGAGAGACAAACTTAAATAAATGTCAGTGTGAAATGGTAAACTCTGGTCATAGTGATCCACAGACTGCCAGGTAAATACACAGGACAGGTACCATCACTGACTTGGAGTCAGCAGAGAAATGTCATAGAAAGTGTGACACTGAAGTCTACAAATACAAGAGAAATACAAAATACATATCAAGTCACTAGTAAAGTAATGCTCAAAATTCTGCAAGCTAGGCTTCAGCAATACGTGAACCGTGAGCTTCCTGATGTTCAAGCTGGTTTTAGAAAAGGCAGAGGAACCAGAGATCAAATTGCTAACATTCACTGGATCATCGAAAAAGCAAGAGAGTTCCAGAAAAACATCTATTTCGGTTTTATTGACTATGCCAAAGCCTGGGTGGATCATAATAAACTGGAAAATTCTGAAAGAGATGGAAATACCAGACCACCTGACCTGCCTCTTGAGAAACCTATGTGCAGGTCAGGAAGCAACAGTTAGAACTGGACATGGAACAACAGACTGGTTCCAAATAGGAAAAGGAGCATGTCAAGGCTATATACTGTCACCCTGCCTATTTAACTTATATGCAGAGTACATCATGAGAATCGCTGGGCTGGAAAAAGCACAAGCTGGAATCAAGATTGCTGGGAGAAATATCAATAACCTCAGATATGCAGATGATACCACCCTTATGGCAGAAAGTGAAGAGGAACTAAAAAGCCTCTTGATGAAAGTGAAAGTGGAGTGAAAAAGTTGGCCTAAAGCTCAACATTCAGAAAACGAAGATCATGGCATCTGGTCCCATCACTTCGTGGNATGCTCTCAGAGATCCCGGCACACATGGTGGATGCTCCCAGAGACCCAGGCACACGTGGTGGATGCTTCCAGACATCCAGGGACCCATGGTGGCAGGGACACGTGGTGGATGCTCCCAGAAATCCAGGTTGCTAGTTCCAGTGGAGGCTTTTGCTGCTGCCCTAGCTGTCCCTTGGACAATGTCCCCTCCCTCTGATGGGCACCCCTCCCTCAATGGCAGTACTAGACTTGGGTTCCCAGGGGCAGCTGCCACACCCATGTGGGTGCAGGCTGTGCCGCCCTGACTGTGCTGAGAGACTGTTCTGAAGGCAGTGGAGGCAGCAGGTGAGCTGGGGGGACAGTGGGGTGGCTGCTCCTTACAGCCCTGGTCCCCTGAGTCTGTCTGTGACCTCCTTCTCTTCTGCCTGGCTTTGGGCTGGTGCTTGTTGCTCAGGGGTAGCTGTGACCGTTTCAGAACGGATGGCTGTAGGTTGTACTTAGGAGTCGGCAGAGGCTGTCTATATCCCAGAAGGATGGATGACAGGTGCTGTCCACACACCCCCAGCCCCTCCTCCCCCCGCCCCCCGGAGGGAGTGGGGCAGACTCTGGTCATCAGCGCCTGACTTGTGTGCTTGACCTGGCAGCTGTACCCAGGAGGAGGGGGATAAGGCGGGATCAGGGGCAGGGGAGGGGCTGCCTCTCTCTGACCCTCCTGCTGTTGAAACAGTGATGTCAGTTGGTCCATCAGAAGGTGGCCTCTAGAAGGGAAGCCCTTCCCTGTGAGGCGTGAGGGCTGTCCCTGGCACTACATTCCGTCCACATCCATGTTCGAGGTCCGCGTGCACCAGGCTGGCTACAGTGGCCTCCCTCTTTGTCCCCCTCCACTGCCTGAGTTGGCATCGGCAAAGTTCCTTCCCTGACCCTGGCGCTGTCTCCCAGCTGGGCACCTCTTCCCTCTTCCTGTTCTTTCACCAGGCGGCCACCCAGGAGCATTTTCCGAAGATGCAAATCTGGTCTTGACCGCTTGCTTCCAGCTCTCCTAGGGCCAGCTGTGGCCCGCAGGGCTTCCTGGGGCTCCGTGCTTACAGGACGTGACCCCGCCCACATGACTCGGCCCCTCCCCCTGCCGCTGTGCGTGCGCACGCGTCTCGGGTTGTACCTGTTCTTCACCTGTTCTCTGCTAGTTCCACCCCCTCGCCTTTGCGCCTGCTGGTTCCTCTGCCAGAAACGTGCACCTCCTTTGTCCTCTGAGGCTCCGAGCTCCTATTTTTCCTTCAGGTTTCAGCCTGAACAGTGCCCTTTTGGTGCCGTCTTTTCTGTCGCCCACGTTTATTTGTGGGCTGCTCTTTCCTTTGTGGGCCCCCAACACCTTGTTACTGTGGCACGGGTCTGCAAAGCCTCCTCTGCGGTTCTGATATTCAGAACACTGTGAAAACCAGCAGTGTTTATTTGTTGTTTTTGTTTTTGGCTGCGCTGACTCTGTTGCGTTGCGCAGGCCGCCTTTAGTTGCAGCTCGCGGGGCCACTCTAGCTGCTGTACCGGCACTCCTCACTGCAGTGTCTTGTCTCGTTGCGGAGTGCAGGCTCTGGACGCACGGGCTTCTCTGTAGTTTGCGGAGGCAAGGTCTGTAGTTACAGTTGATGAGCTTAGTTGCTGCGAGGCATGTAGGATCATCCAAGACTCGGAATCGAACCTGTGTCCCCTGCACTGGCAGGCAGATTCTCAACCACTGGACCTCCAGGGAAGCCCCAGAAGTTTTTATGTAACTTAATTGGCTGCAAAATCTGACCTGAACTGTCTGGAGACTCTTATGGTATTTTCTTGATCCCACTTAGTTTCACAAGTGGTTGATCACAGGCGTTGCCCCAGGCCCCAGGGAGGGGGCGAGGAAGGAGGGGAGGTTCATGCTTTATTACATGTACCTGTTATGTGTCTGAAATCAGAAACATCTAAGTCCAAACCTATCTGGTCCAAGGCCTTTGGAGAGGGAATCATGGGCTTGTATTTATTGGTTCAAGTTGGCCCCTTCCCACTAGACGGTAAGGGTCTTGGACTGTGTTCTAGTCAATATTTTTGTGTTTCCTTAGAGTCTTCAAAAGTAACTGGCACTGTTAGAGTAAATACCCAGTAAGAGTTTGTTGGATGAATGGATAATAATTGCTAGCATTTATTAACATTTATTAAGCACTCACTGTGTGCCAGCCTCCCTTCTATAAATGCTTTACTTATTTCTACTCATTTAATCTTCATAGCAGCCCTGTAAGAGTGAAACCGTACAACTCAGACTGAAGCTTGAAACCGCTGATTTTAATTGAGATCATACGCCACGCCTGGTCTCAGGCCGTACTGAAGCTCAGGTTCTTGATGTGTCATTGCAGAATGAATTAGGTGAGAGACAAAGGGATAGGCACATTCCTTAGACAGAGTGCAGTCTGGCTCAAAAGGCAAGAGTGGCCTCAGGGCGTGGGATTGTCTGGGAAAGGGAGTGGGGCACTGGGAGAGACACTGCACGGGCAGAATGTGGCCCTCCCAGGAGGCGGTAGACCCTGAAACATATTGTGGTTAGTGTTTATGGGTAATTTCATGAGGCTGAGGAGTGGGAGGACTATTACAGCTGTTTTGGAGAGGGAGCAGAGATCTCCAGGAATTGGGCCACCACCCACCTTTTGACCTTTTATGGTTGACCTCAGAGCTGAAATGGCCCTGGTGGGCGTGTCATTTAGCTGATGCATTACGTTGACCGTATAATGAGGCTCCAGGTCTACTGGGACTCAGGTCTTCTGCCATCTTGGGGGAACTGGTTGTTTCCAACCAGTTTATGTTGTGTCCTTGATGGCTCTGTCAGTCTTTCAGAGGTTGTGGCCTGCTGCTTTCTTTCCTGTTTCAAGAGAGCACTTATTTTAATATCTGTTCTATAGATGGGAAAGTTGAGGCAGCTGCTGGTTGGGTAATTTGCCAAGATCCCATGGCCAGAAAGGAGAGAGGTGGGATTTGAATTCAAAGGCCTGAGTTTTAACCACTGGCCCTTCTGCCTTCTTGGAGGTATGAGGGCATTGTGGTCAGCAGCTCAGGCAGAGTAGGATGAGGGGGAAACAATTTTCAGGACTGTGCCTTCCCCACTGCAGTGTCCCTGCTTTCTTGCTGTCATGAAGTTGGATAGTACCACTTACCCCAGAGCATTTTTGAGAGGATAATAAAATGATTGGATGAGGAGGTTTAAAAAGAACAAAATCTCGATGGTCATTGCATTTTTATCGAGTGCCAGATGAATTCACTGCTTCCAGAAACAGACAATCCAAAGTAATGTGTCTTTACTAGCTTCTTGTTCAGCATCTAGAAGGATGATGAACCGGAGACCCAGAGAGGACAGTTGACTTGCGTGAGGTCACAGAGCATTGCATTGCAGGGACCTAAATCTAATCCCCCTCAGTCAGTGACTTTTTTCTTGCTCCCAGAGAGGTACCTGAGATGAGGGCTGAGTCACTGTATGCATTTCAGGCCAGACCTTGGACACTCTACCCTTGGCTGGCTAGCTTGCTCGCTGACCACATGACTTGTGAATCAGTATCAGACAAACATTTAGAACCAGAAGTGTTCCACTCAGCACAGCCTGCTCTGCAGCATCAAGGGGAGTGTGGTGTGTGCAGGGGAGCCCTGTCTACCCTCTGAGCTTCCTGCAGATGAAACTGAGGACTGACTGTCTATTTCAGCAGTTGAGTGGTGGCTGCTTTTCATAATCATGCCTCCCGAGGTCATGGGCTGATGGGGTTGTGCTGGGGAGGCCTTAGTTTGTGGGTAAAGCCAGGTGTCAGAGAGGCCTGCAGTGCATGCTTGGACTGAGGAATTGCCCCTGACTGCTATGTACCTGGGAGGGCCACTGCCAGGCCTGTAAGTGGCTCTCGTTCAATAGTTCTTTCCTTCTCCACCTGGAAGAGCACAGACCTCTCCGCTCCCCCTCTTAGAGTCCAGTATACAAACATCCTTCTTTCTGGGGATGTGTGTGTATGTGTGTATATGCATGTACACAGAGTTTAGTTTCTATACTACTCTTGTTTATTAACCTAATTAATTTTTTACTGCCTGTTTTCCTCAGCAAAGTTAATGTTTTGAGAGCAAAACACACTGGGTTCCAAAGTAGCATAACTGCTTCTTGATGATAAAATCTACCAGAATACCTGAGTCTCAGTTCCTGTCTATCTGTATTTATTTGTCTGTCTATCTCTCTAGTTCACTTATCTGTCCTGCTTTCACCTACATTTCTTTCCTCCTAGGCGTTCCAGTGTAAACATAGACATAACCTTGTTGATATTTCTCTTTATTTAATGAACCAAAATTTTTTTATACTTCATATTTTCAGACCAGTTTCGGGTTCACAGTGCAGTTGAGAAGAAGAAGCAGAGGTTTGCCTTTGTGTACCCTGCCCTCACAGGCACAGCCTTCCCTATCATCTCTGTCCACGCTGTGCACCCGCCCCACGGGGCATTTGTTACAGTTCACGATCCCGCACTGACATCATGTCACCCAAAGTCCACTGTCCACATGAGAGTCCAGTCTCTGTCTTGACCGTTCTGTGTGTGAGGCACAGACATGTAGTGATGCGTGGCCCTCATTGTAGCCTCACAGAGCATCTCCACTGCCCTAAAATCCTCCGTGCTCCCCTGGCTCCCCCACTCCCCCTGCAGCCCGGTCTCTGCCGAGCTCATCACTGCTGCCATAGCTGGGCCTTTCCCGGAGTGTCCTGTAGTTGCAGACACCCAGCATGCAGGCGTTTCAGATGCGCTTCTTCCCTCACTAATAAGCGCGCTTGTCCACGTCATGCCCTTGGTGTTCTCACTTTGCTCTGCCTTCCCTTTCCAACCCCAGCGCGCACCTCCGTGGCAGCGTTCCGTGGCAGCCGCGCGCTCGTCGCAGGCTCGAACCTCATTTAACTAATCCTCTGTGGTTGGACAGCTGGGTGGCTCGGCTTTGCCTGTGTAAACAGTGTGACAGCGAACATCCTTGAAGAGCCTTTTTTTAAACCCACTTCTTTGATTATTGCCTGAGGAGACATTCCTCCATGTGGAATTATTGGGTCAAAGTTTGTGTATTTTTGAGGGTGTGTGTGTGTGTGTGTGTGTGTCTCTGTGCGAGGGCTTGTGATACATTTTGCCAAATTATATGACTGGATTTTAGTTACCTTCCTCGTTCCTCACTCACTTGGTTTCCAGGGTCCTCAGGTAGGAGCCTAAACTCATTTCAGTATTTGTGAATGATTAGGAAAGGAGCTCTCTTCTAGGCAGGAGCTTGGGAGACGGCAGCTGGTGTGCCCAGAGATTGTGCTCTGGGTGGTGGTGGCCCGTGATGAGATACTTGGAGGACGCGGGGAGCATAGGTTACCTCTCTCAGGGAGAAGAGCACATTCCAGGGGTTTATTAGAATTTCTCTCTGCAAAACAGCTCTATATTTTGTAGAAATGGGATTATTAGAAGAGGTTTTCAGCACCTCCAACTGCATTTGGAAAAAGTTGTATTTCCTTTGGCTTGGTCGTAAAAGACAAGTAAATACCTTAAAAAAAATAAAAAAGGTAAATGGTAATATTTTGCATTCCCTAGAGCATGCTCTGTCCTTTAAACCGAGTGTTCAACAGTAAATTATTTGATTCCTTCTAACAATGGCCCTATGTGGGAGGCATGTATAAACTTCCATTAAGGGTGGATGGTGTGGTAAACCCAAACTCTGAGATGTGTAATTTCTTACCCAGTCTGGGTGGGCCAGAAACCCATAGTGGGGTTTTACTAGGGTGTAAGGGTGTGTGTGTGTGGGGGGTACTGAGGGTGTAAATAGGTTTCTCAAAGCCTTATTTACATGGGTTAGTGAAAAAGGGTTTGTCCTGCTTCCCTGTCTCCCACTCACCTTCTCCATGTAGGAGTCACTTTCAGAGACCCAGTGTGCACCTTGAGTTCGGCTCAGCAAGCAGGCTGTTGAAAGCATCCTCAAATCAGAACGCTTGTTTCCTGAGTTACCTAGTTTCTCAGAAGGGACCTAGAGACTCCTGGGGAAAGCTCCCTGTCTTCCTGGTAATTTTAGGGTCCATTTATAAAACCAGGAGCTGTGTTGTGCAGATGAATATGAGATGGAACTTGCCTATTTAAATTTCTTTTTTTGAAAAATCAGATAGCCTTATTTAACCTTTCCATGTCTCTGAGGTTGGTGGCCTTTGCCTATGACGCCTTCATGGAAAAAGTTTTAAAAATAGCTCCTGTTTGTTGTTGAATAATGACTCGAGAGGGCGGATGGTAGACTTTCCAGCTTCTTTCAGTCAGCAGACTGGGTCCAGGGCAGCCAGTCCAAAGGCAAAGCCTAGGTTTGAGCCTTCGGTTCGGCCTGCCTGCAGTCTGCTAGGTCTGGGGTTCATCAGAGCTAACTAGAGCGTGGTTCTGCCTCTCAGTTGCCCTTCTGCTCCTCACATTTAAAAGCCTCTCATTAATGCTGGGCTTGTAGACAGGTGAAGGCTTGCCTGATGCAGGGCCCAGAAAGACTTTGGTCTCAGGTGATCCTGACCCACAGGCGCAGGAGAGTCTTCAGTCTCTAACAGCGAGATGAAGGAGATGTCAAAGCCCACGTGGGTCCATTCTTCCTGTTTTCAGGGAGCAGCACAGAGTGGCGGGAGGCACCCCGGCCAGGCAGGTCAGGACCCCGGGGTTCAAGCTCCTGGTGCCTGTGACCTCTCTGTTCTTGGTAGAATGAGGGGTTGCTGTATATTCCTTCTCTGACTCAAAGAGGCTTTGTTTCTTGGTGTCTCTGGGCAACTTAAACCAAGTAATAAAGCTGTGTTGAAAGAACCAACCCAGGAGGCCCCGTCCAGTCTTGCCACAGAGGTTTCCATGAGGCTCCTTGGTGAGCCCTTGGCCAGATGCAGACATTCTTTCAGGCCCTGTGTGTGTGTGTGGGAGAAGGTTAGGAAGGGGCTCCTGGAGCTTGTTCGGAAGGAGGACTGAGGTGTCTAGGAAGGCACCGTGTGAGCTGCTGTCACACTGGTCTATGGCATTCCTTTTCCACTCCGAGCAAGGCAGAGGGCTGCTGGAGACTCGCCGTGTGGCAGCAGTGGGCACCCAGAAGTCCGGCGCTGCCCAAGGCTCAGTTCCCTGGGTGGGGTGGGTGCCGCTTGGAGCCCACCTGTTCTATAACTCACCCTGCTCGCTGTCCTGCTCCTCAGGGGCCGCCTTGGAGCGCCAAAGGCCCGTCAGCACACGGAGGGGCTGCTCCTTTACAGAGAGAGGCTTTTTTTTTTTAATCCTGTTTTGTAACTTTTACACCAGGAAAGCCTCTAGGGTAATAGTGTCCACTAGAAGGCTACACACTTGGACAGAATTACTCCAAGTTCTTCGTAGGCTTGCCTTCGCTTGATTTCCTTTTAAGGTTTCACCCTTGATTTTTTAAATTAGACTCAAAAATATGTCAGCAAGGACATTTGTCTAACACCTCATTGTCTTTTCTTATTACTCAATGCAAAGATTCTATGGAAATTTAGTGATAAGAAGGGTTTGGTTCTAACTGAGGAACTGATGATCTTTTGATAAAGAAAATTCAGTAGTTGGTCATGTTGCCCTTTTCACGTGAGCTACCAGGAAACTTAGAGGCAGGTATGAAGAGTCTTTGGCCTTATTATTGGTGTATTACTAATATCCCCTTTCCATGGGCGTGGTTTTCCTTAATTTTAATTGTATTGTTGGTTTTATGTCTCTTTGTTGATAATTTTAGAGGCCTGTAAATACAAAGAAATAGGTTATGAAAAAATTTTTTTTAGTTGTTAATTTTTAAAATGATATTGTGTATTTATTTATTAATGGCTGTTGGGTGAGCCTGGTCTCCTCTCTGGTTGTGGTGCATGGCTTCTCCTTGCAGTGACTTCTCTTGTGGAGTGTGGCATCTAGAGCGTGTCAGCTTCAATAACTGTGGCCCAGTAGCCCAGGCTCTAGAACTCGGGCTCAATAGTTGCAGCACCTGGGCTTAGTTGCTCTGAGGCATGTGGAGTAATCCCAGTCAGGGATTGAACATATGTCTCCTGCATTGGCAGGTGGATTCTTTACCACTGAGCCACCAGGGAAGCCTCTGAAAAACACTTTATAAACAAACATATATACAAATCAATGGTAAATTATAAGGATTTCGTGCTGTTAGAAAAATGCAAAAACTCAGAGAGAGGGAGAGAAAGGAGATTAGTGAAATATTTAAGAACAGGGATGGATTCAGGAGCCAGACTGCCAGGGCTCAAATCCTGGCTCTATTACTTTATTGGCTGTGTGACTCTGGGCAAATTATTTAATCTCCCTGTGCCTCAGTTTCCTCATCTGCAAAATGGGGATGGTAATGTCTCTTCCTCATAGGGTTGCAGTACTAAATGGATTAATACCTAAAAGACCTCAAGGACTATGCCTAAAAAGAACTATGCCTATATGCCTAGGACATGTAAATCCCATATATATTTTATCTATCACTAAATTTCACAATAGCGTTTGATGACTTTTCTTTCCTTCCTCCAACTCTGATTTTTATTTATTTTTTTTTACAGATTTATTCTTGATCTACCAAGCCAACTTTTTCCTTGAGTGGTTTGTACCCTTAAAAAAAGTTTTTTGTTTTTGTTTTTTTTAAGGAGAAAGGGGTAAAAAAAAAAAGAGAGATGTGCCCTCTAAGTTTGGAGTACCTTTCTAGAAGATAAAGAGATGAATGCTTCCTCATCTCAAGCTACTAAATGGCCCGCCTGGACCAGATTGACCTATTTGGCTCAGCAGTGAGGGCTTCACCCTAGTCTGTCACTGTGGAAGGTCACTTTGCACCTCTGGGCTTCACTGTCCCTTTGACACCATGGGGTCTGTTCCGTCTCCTGAGTTTGAAATAAGATCACTGAAGTTGAGAGTGGGTTTAGGAAGTTAGAAGAACCCTCAGATGGAAGGGCTTTTGATTCCTGTTTCTTCCCTGCTCTTTGAGAGTGGCAAAACGCTGATAAAATCCAAGAGTTGGATGAAATGAAACAGCCCATCAGGGTCCCCTGCCATCTGGGTAGGTGGTGATTAAAAATGGCAAGCCTCACAGGTTCCCCGGGAGTGCTGTCTGGGGTGATGCTGAAGGTGATTGTGCAGAGGGGCCTTGGCTGGCTTTTGGGCCAGCTGAGAACCAGCAGGGCAGCCAGGGAGTGCCTTTGAAAGCAGCACTCCCCAAGTTCTCATTAAAATGCTTCCTCCAATGGGAAGAGAAACAAGCTAAGGCTGATAGGAGACACTGAACTATGAAATTATTGGCAATTAAAGCAGAAAAACTTGAGTGTGTGAGTTTTTTTTTTTTTTTTCAAACAGTGCCCTGTGGTTATCTACCTTTTTTCTTGGTGGTTAATTTCAAAGAAGCATGATCTTTGTCAAACAGCCTGGCTGCCAGACTTGCATATTTTTCTTTTCACGACTATTCTTCTGCATTGCATAGGATCCTATCAGTGCTGGGATATTTTTCTGTGGACATATTTTGGCTCTGTTGGTGTCCTCCTGTACTCCATCCCCTCATCCATCCCTGAGAAGTCAGCTAGCATGATTCTATAGATTTTCTTCTGAAGTGGATGGTGTAAGAACTGGTTGTTGTTATTCCGCAATGGTGCATCATGCTAAACTCTTAAGACCTGTACCTGCCTTGCAGCCCCTAGGAGATGTGAGTGAGGCAAGCTGGCCCACCATCTGTCTTTGGCCACCTCCTAATCCCATGAGAATATCTGATCTGTGCTGGAAGACCCCAGAAAATGATGGGCCAGCCTGCTGTCCATTTGGGTTTTCATCAACCATTTTGCTGTGGGAGAAGTTCTTGCTGAATTCTGCCCAGAATCCTCAGAGATTCATTTCCAGACCATTCTCTCCTGTATTGTTTGGTTTGAAGATGGAAAACAGTCTTATATTTGAGAGGCTAATATATTTTTTAATGAATTAATCAAATAGATCGAGGTTGGCAAACTGTAAAGTGAAAGTGAAAGTCGCTTAGTGGTGGCTGGCTCTTTGCAGCCTCATGGACTGTATAGTCCATGGGACTCTCCAGGCAAGAATGCTAGAGTGGGTAGCCTTTCCCTTCTCCACGGGGTCTTCCCAACCCAGGGATCAAACCCAGGTCTCCCACATTGTGGGTGGATTCTTCACCAGCTGAGCCACCAGGGAAGCCTGGGCCAAGGGTCAGATCCAGCTTACCACCTGTCTTCATAAATAAAGTTTTATTGCAATCCAGTCACTCTTACTTGCTCTGTGTTATCTGCAGCTGATTTCATGCTGTAATAGCAGCATTGAGTATAGTCATACCTCAGTGTGGGGTTTAGTTCCAGGAGCCCTGCAGTTACCAAATTCTGATGCTCAAGGCTCTTGACAGTTGGCCTGTGGGATTGGTTGAGTCCAGGAGTGCAAAACCTGTACATACAGAGGGCTGACTGTAGTTGTAGCAGAGATGGTAAGAAAGGCAAAGCCAAGTATTTACTATATCTGCCTCTTTATAGAAAAATTTGCTGAACTCTTGACATGTGTTATGAGTACCCACTGTGTCCCAGGAGCTGTTTTAGGCGCTGGGGATGCAGCAGTGAACTTCACAAAATCCTGACAATGGAACGCAAGCAGACGGATATAATATGTCCATTAGTGATCAGTGCTATGAAAAAATAGAGCAAAGGGCATAGGGACTGAAATGTGGAGGAAATTGTTATTTTAGATGGAATTTGTCAGGCACGACCTTTATTAGGAGATGCTGTTTGTGTGGAAACCTTTACTCTCTGGGGACAGAGCTCCAGGTGGAGGGCACTGGGGTGGCAAAGACCTGGAGGCAGAAGCTTGCTTGTGTGAGGAGCAGCAGGAAGATCCGAATGGACTGAATTAGCAGAAGGAGACGAAGTGGGATAGGCCGATCACCTAAAACTCTGGTAAGGATGGGAATATTGATGCTGCATGAAAGGGTGAGCCCTGGTAGGGCTTGTGGCACAAGGTTGACAAGAGAAGATGTACGTCTTAGAAGGACCACCAGCTGCTGTTTGGCATGGAGATTGCCGAAGGGAGCCTAGTTAGGAAGCTGCTCTGGTTGTCCAAAGACCAGGTTGGTGGGGAGGAGGTGGTGAGAAGTGCTTTGATTCCAGATGGGTCTTGAAGGTAGAGCCTGTGGGATTTGCTGAAGATGGGGAGGGGGGAGTGTGGGAAGAAGAGAGTCAAGAGAAAGGCCCACAGGAAGACAATTAAGAACAGCTTTGCAGCTGGAAGCTAACCTTTGGAAACCTTTCCACTTTGGATGCAAAACAGTGGCCTTTCTATTGTCTTAAAAAAGCTGTTGGTAATCAGTGTTGCATCTTATGGTTGTTTTGATGTAGAGGGATCAAGGGAATGTTGTAGGGACCATTTATTGAGCTCTTGTGTGCCAGGCACCAAAATCTGAATTAGTTATCTTTTGATGTGTAACAAATTACCCTAGAATTAGCAGCTTAAAATAAGCAAACATTTATTGCCTCACAGAACCTCTGAGAGTCAGGACTCTGGAGTGGGATTAGCTGGAGGGCTGTGGTTTAGGCTCATGCATGAGGTTCAGGTCAAGCAGTCAGTCTGGGCTGCAGTATCTGAAGGTTCAACTGGGGCTGGAGGCTGTGCTTCCGAGTTCACTGGCAGGGCTGTTGGCTGGAGGCCTCAGTGCTTCTCCAGGGGTCCTCACAGTGTGGCAACTGGCTCCCCTGGAGCTTGACAACCCATTTCTTTTAGCGCTTCCAGGTATCTCTTCTAAGTGTGGCTTTTTTGTTTTTTGGTTTTTTTGTGACCACACTTCATGGCTTGCGAGATCTTAGTTCCTCAACTAGGGATCCAAACATGGCCACGGTAGAAAAAGGACCAAGTCCTAACCACTGGACCTCCAGGGAATCCCCATAAGCTCAGCATTTTAAACTGGGCTTCCAGATGAGGAAACTGAGGCTCAGAAGGCTGGTAACATGGAGGCCAGCAATTAGACTGGGATGCCATCTCTGACAAGGTAGACCCCAACCTCATTTTCTTTTCCAAAACCCGGACAGGATTGCTTCTGTTTTTCTGATGCTGTGGTTTAGGATTGATGCCAGGAGCCCCTTTGGGGTCATTGTCTTTCACTTCAGTTGTTTGATGATGCTGGTGTGGTCCATGTTTAAAATTCACCATGTTGTCTGTAAAGCTCACATTGTCTTCAAGCCCGACTCCGAGCCCCGTTTTCTTGCCTCTGTCTCCAGCTGCCATGGCTGGGGCATCTCAGAGGCTGGGTCTGTCCTCTGGGAAGGCCCTTGCCTCTATGTCTTCAACTCGCTGAGGTGCTCCCTCAAGCTGAGAATCCCTGGTGGCCATTCCTGGGGTAACCTCCCTTTAGCAACAAGAGTGGTGTTTTGCTGTTGATTGGGTACTGACTTGGGATGGGGTAGTGGGAGATATTCCTACTCTTTATCCGGACTGGTCTGTCGATAAGACAAAACCGTGGCTTCCTCCTTTACAGAATAATTAATTAATATTTAATTTTAGTTAATATATTTTTTCCAAATTAGAGAATGAATGCCTGCTCCTCACAAAAGTTTTAAACATACAGAAAAGTGTAAAAAAGTTCATAATCCCACCACTTAAGACATACAACAATGTAATGTATTGTATTGGAGTATTAGCATTTTGTGTATTCATAAATATTTAAAAACAGAATTGGAATCACTGAGGTGCTTGTATATACGTGTGTGTGCACGCGCAATTCTGTTTACAGCTTTTTTCACTTAATCATGCTTTATAATAATTTTCACATGTCATTCAATTCAGTTCAGTTCAGTNAAACTGTCATTCTATCCAGGGAAAATTGTTTCCTAAGAACTATGATGAAGTGTTAATCTTTGGTAACTTTGGGGAGCTTTTTACCTTTGGCAACTTTGTAGAATTTTTCTATAGTGGTAAGAAAGGAGATGAAGCACACAACTTTCAAAATTGTGCCCAGTTTGAATCTCAGGGAAAATGTACACTTGCCTATGATAGTAGATGAGGACAGTTTCTTGGACACATGTGAGAAAAAGCAGTCCCTTAATGCTAAGAAGAGAACTCATTACCTTTGACCAAATACTCAGCTTCTGATTGTACCATTCTCCCTTAAATTCACAAAGCCATAAACCTTGCTAAAATAAAGCATTGCATTTGACAACTATTTAGGCTAGGCTAAGGAGAAAGAAATGGCAACCCACTCCAGTGTTCTTGCCTGGAGAATCCCAGGGACGGGGGAGCCTGGTGGGCTGCCGTCTACGGGGTCGCACAGAGTTGGACACGACTGAAGTGACTGAGCAGCGGCAGCAGCAGCAGCAAGGAGAAAGAATGCTTATCAGTATCCATGAGGATTTAATAAGTAGATTCCTGCACATGCAAGTGGGTTAAAATTCCAAAATGGAACCCAGCAATGTCTGCTACCTTCCTAGTTATGCATATTTGGCCCAGTATGTTCCTCTTTTATTTAATTCTAATTCTATGAATCTACACACTGAATAAAGTTCCATGGCCTTATTTAATGAAGTTCTCCTATTTGAAAGGAGATGGCCATCCTCTTATTAGTCTTTTAAACCCAGAAGACTTACCTACGCACAACACTGACTGACAGGTAAAACAAGCCACAGAAAGCAACCAGCATTCTAGAAAGACACCCCTCGCTTCTCCTGGCTTACTCTCAGCTCCCGTATTTGGCTCTGCTTCTCTGCTTTCCTGACTTTCTCTCGCCCTTAGGAGTATGCCTCTCCACGGGGATCTTTGTAGCGCTGTGGTCTTCACTTTATACTTGGCATCCACTGAACCACTGGACTGTGCCCATGCTCAGTCGCTCAGCTGTGTCCAGCTCTTTGCAACCCTACAAACGATAGCCTGCCAGGCTCCTCTCTGCATGAGATTTTCCAGGCAAATCTGGAGCAGGTTGCCATTTCCTTCTCCAGGGAAATCTCCCCATCCAGGGATCAAATCCACATCCCCTGTGTCTCCTGCATTGGCAGGAGGATTCTTTACCATTGAGCCATGTGGGAAGCCATATTAGCTGAAAAATCCTGGAATAGAATGGTTAACAGAAGTCGTCTGTCTTGAAATCATCTCCCACTGCTTCTTTGTTTTGTTTCTTCAGGTAAGAGGCTTAAAATCCATGTGCCTCTGTCTCCTCTGCTTCAAATTGGTGCTGATAATGGCACTGACCCTTGTAAGAATTAGAGAGATTTTATAGTTAAAAGTTCACAAGATAGATCCTAGCTCATAGTGATTATTTAATAAATGTTAACCTGCTGCTGCTGCCAAGTCCAGCCTACCAATAATGGGTGGGGGGTTGAAAGCTTGTATTAGTGTTTCCTAAGGCAATGGCACCCTACTCCAGTACTCTTGCCTGGAAAATACCATGGATGGAGGAGCCTGGTAGGCTGCAGTCCATGGGGTTGCTGAGAGTTAGACACGACTCAGTGACTTCACTTTCACTTTTCACTTTCATGCAGTGGAGAAGGAAATGGCAACCGACTCCAGTGTTCTTGCCTGGAGAATCCCAGGGACAGCGGAGCCTGGTGGGCTGCCGTCTATGGGACTGCACAGAGTTGGACATGACTGAAGCGACTTAGCAGCAGCAGCAACAAGGTGTTCTGAAGAACTTTGATTCCAGGAGTATTTAATAGGTTTTATGTCAGGTAAAGAGCTGACATTCTAGGTAAAAATTCTAAGATAAAGTTACATTGATTTGCTAAATCCAGAAACTGTTTCAAAAAGTGTGCTGTTCCTGATGCTTAAAAAAGAAATTTAACAGTTAAAACCGAATTGTCACGAGGGCTGAGTATTAATCAGATATTGGATACTGATAACTTCAAGAGTGGTTTCATATTTCATATCTTAACCTCTAGCAAATTATTAAGGAATTGCTTGGTACCAGGCATTGCACACTGCTTATTCAAATACATTTTCTTACTTTTCATATCTACATGTGAAGACAAGAATTATTCCTACTTGACAGATGAGGAAAATATGGCTTGGAAAAGATAGATGGTATGTGGCAGTGAATTCAAACCCAGAGTTTCTGCCTCTGACCTAGTCTTCATTCACTGGACTGCTCCATTTCCCATATCACTGAGTACTTCTCCCAACAATTTGAAGTGTTTTGTTCTCCAAAATAATTAGTGAGCTGTGAGCTGTTTCTATGTTTCAGAAGTGATTGTTATCAATTATGGAATTATTAGCAACGCTTCCCATCTGCTTCTAGTTTCCAGCTAAGAATGTTAATTAAAGCACAAATCCATCCAAGAATTTGGAAAATTTATGACTGAGGATGTTTACCAATGAGTCTGGTAAAAAATGCCCAGCATGTGTTCAGTAAATAATACAGATATTGATTTCACATCTCTCTAGATGTCGATAATTCTTCCTTCAGAAAATTATATTACCTCAGTGACAATGTGAGGGGGCTGTGGGTGTTACCCTCCCCAAATGATTCATCTAGTTCACCCATTTGCCTCAAGACTTACACATACATCATCTTTTTATATGCATCCTGCTGACACGTAAGCTATAGAAGAGAGGCTCTCACCAAATGGTGTGAGCAGAAAAATGGAACTCAGGATAGTAGCAGAACTTGAGGCGTTAACGCTTTTAGCAACCAAGGTCTACCGCTATATCACTGAAGGCTAAGGCCCTGGAGAAAATGGCCAAGTTTATGCCCAGCCATGGAAAAAGAGCTCTACTAAGGGTAGTTTCATCCAAGCTGCTCCAGGATACCTAATTCTTTGAGGAAAAAGATAAATAAAATATTCCACAGCTACCTCAAACCAACGAACGATTCCTCTAGCGATGGAGCATTTTAAAAAGAAGCAAATCATTTCCAACAGCCAAACAGAATTATCTTTAAGAACTATTATGAAAACTTGGCCACATCTTGCTATTTGAGTATGGAGCAAAGACTACCAGTTTTTATCACTGTTAGCTCCTCAGTCTACCCAGGCTGCAGTCGGCCCAGTCTGGGAGACCTCAGTGGCAGCCACTCCATGCCTGCCGGCCTCAGCCTGAGGTAGAACACCAGCCTCTCCAGTGAACAAACCGCTAATGATTCGTGTCCGCACATTAGCTTGTACTTCCATCATGTTCTTTCATTCATTTGTGGTCTTCTTTACAAATGCTTTCCAGTGTGGTCCTGGAAACCCCATTCCATGACATCCTCAGCCGTTCCAAGAATCCCTCTACCTCCTGATGTAAACCATACATTTTACATTCAGTCTTCTGTCAACAAAGTGAGAATGAGTTGACGTTCAGCATTCCTTGTGCATCAGCCAATGTCCTAAGTATGACTACAGCTTTCTCTTCAAGAAAAACCCTCTCCCTGTACCCCCGTACCCCAATGCTGTAAAGGCCAGGGTCACGCTCATAGCATTCTCTGTTGACTNACTGCACAGAGTTGGACATGACTGAAGCGACTTAGCAGCAGCAGCAACAAGGTGTTCTGAAGAACTTTGATTCCAGGAGTATTTAATAGGTTTTATGTCAGGTAAAGAGCTGACATTCTAGGTAAAAATTCTAAGATAAAGTTACATTGATTTGCTAAATCCAGAAACTGTTTCAAAAAGTGTGCTGTTCCTGATGCTTAAAAAAGAAATTTAACAGTTAAAACCGAATTGTCACGAGGGCTGAGTATTAATCAGATATTGGATACTGATAACTTCAAGAGTGGTTTCATATTTCATATCTTAACCTCTAGCAAATTATTAAGGAATTGCTTGGTACCAGGCATTGCACACTGCTTATTCAAATACATTTTCTTACTTTTCATATCTACATGTGAAGACAAGAATTATTCTTACTTGACAGATGAGGAAAATATGGCTTGGAAAAGATAGATGGTATGTGGCAGTGAATTCAAACCCAGAGTTTCTGCCTCTGACCTAGTCTTCATTCACTGGACTGCTCCATTTCCCATATCACTGAGTACTTCTCCCAACAATTTGAAGTGTTTTGTTCTCCAAAATAATTAGTGAGCTGTGAGCTGTTTCTATGTTTCAGAAGTGATTGTTATCAATTATGGAATTATTAGCAACGCTTCCCATCTGCTTCTAGTTTCCAGCTAAGAATGTTAATTAAAGCACAAATCCATCCAAGAATTTGGAAAATTTATGACTGAGGATGTTTACCAATGAGTCTGGTAAAAAATGCCCAGCATGTGTTCAGTAAATAATACAGATATTGATTTCACATCTCTCTAGATGTCGATAATTCTTCCTTCAGAAAATTATATTACCTCAGTGACAATGTGAGGGGGCTGTGGGTGTTACCCTCCCCAAATGATTCATCTAGTTCACCCATTTGCCTCAAGACTTACACATACATCATCTTTTTATATGCATCCTGCTGACACGTAAGCTATAGAAGAGAGGCTCTCACCAAATGGTGTGAGCAGAAAAATGGAACTCAGGATAGTAGCAGAACTTGAGGCGTTAACGCTTTTAGCAACCAAGGTCTACCGCTATATCACTGAAGGCTAAGGCCCTGGAGAAAATGGCCAAGTTTATGCCCAGCCATGGAAAAAGAGCTCTACTAAGGGTAGTTTCATCCAAGCTGCTCCAGGATACCTAATTCTTTGAGGAAAAAGATAAATAAAATATTCCACAGCTACCTCAAACCAACGAACGATTCCTCTAGTGATGGAGCATTTTAAAAAGAAGCAAATCATTTCCAACAGCCAAACAGAATTATCTTTAAGAACTATTATGAAAACTTGGCCACATCTTGCTATTTGAGTATGGAGCAAAGACTACCAGTTTTTATCACTGTTAGCTCCTCAGTCTACCCAGGCTGCAGTCGGCCCAGTCTGGGAGACCTCAGTGGCAGCCACTCCATGCCTGCCGGCCTCAGCCTGAGGTAGAACACCAGCCTCTCCAGTGAACAAACCGCTAATGATTCGTGTCCGCACATTAGCTTGTACTTCCATCATGTTCTTTCATTCATTTGTGGTCTTCTTTACAAATGCTTTCCAGTGTGGTCCTGGAAACCCCATTCCATGACATCCTCAGCCGTTCCAAGAATCCCTCTACCTCCTGATGTAAACCATACATTTTACATTCAGTCTTCTGTCAACAAAGTGAGAATGAGTTGACGTTCAGCATTCCTTGTGCATCAGCCAATGTCCTAAGTATGACTACAGCTTTCTCTTCAAGAAAAACCCTCTCCCTGTACCCCCGTACCCCAATGCTGTAAAGGCCAGGGTCACGCTCATAGCATTCTCTGTTGACTCTCAGCACATTCCTTTCATCCTCGAAGCCTCATGTCACTCCACTTTCCCACCTCTGCTCTATCCCGCATTTCTAGCATCTTCTGGTCATTCCATTTTGTCTGTTAAGCACTTCAGAACATGGCTCCCACTCTCTCTCCACTGCTTATTTCTACCATCACAGAGATGATGTAAGCATTCATTTTTTCACATAATTTTGGGCAACTCTTCTAACCACTTAACCATAAAACTTCGAAGTCCTCAGCCTTCTTGATCCCAACAAATTGTATCAACTTTCCACTTCTGCCTTTTTCTCGATCTCCCTGGTCCCCTTCAAATACTGCATTCCTTACCACCACCCTTCTCTTTTAACCTCTTTGTTCACTTCCTTCTAAAAATCTTGTATTCATTATTAAGCTTAGATCCCACATGCACCCTCATCTATTGTCAACATCCTCAAATCCTCTTCTTTCATTGAATCTCCCTAGTAGACTAGAACTTGCAATTAATTAAACTTTCCTTTCATCTCCCACACCAACACATGCAACTGCATTTGAAGAAAACAACATATAATTTTGTAAACTGGTGGCTCTCCAAATGAGAGATCTTAGGACCTTGGGTACCATTCTGTCACTTTTTTCTTGTCTCTGGTCAGCTCCCTTCAATTTACCCACAGTGACTATTACTTAAGTTTTATGTCTCTCTGTATCAAGGTTGTCCCACTCTCCTCTCAGCAGAAGGCTCTGAACTGGACTGTGGAGACGAATGGAACCAGGGATAGAGCTTGGCTATGCCAATTCCTAGTGCATATAACTTCTAACCTTTTCCATGCTTTGGTCTACTTATCTTTGGCTTCCCTCATAGCTCAGTTGGTAAAGAATCCACCAGCAATGCCAGAGACTCCAGTTCAATTCCTGGGTCAGGAAGTTCCCCTGTAAAGGGGATAGCTACCCACTCCAATATTATTGAGCTTCCCTTGTGGCTCAGCTGGTAAAGAATCCACCTGCAATGTGGGAGACGTGAGTTTGGTCCCTGCCTGGGTTGGGAAGATTCCCCTGGAGAAGGGAAAGTCTTCCCACTTCAGTATTCAGGCCGGGAGAATTTCACAGGCTGTATAGCCCATGAGATCTCAAAGAGCCGGACAGGAATGAGTGATTTTCACTTTCACTGTGATGTTAAAAACATATAACACAAAAGGTGACACAAAATTTGCTCTCAAAATATGTTATTGATATTGTGGAGTTATGATGATGAAGAACTTTATTTATTTAAACAATACAAATATACTTTAATTCCCTTCCCCACATCTACAAACATCCTTCTATTTCTCCAAGTTAGAGGCATCTCCAAGATAGAGCCATGTCTCTACCTAAACTAACCCTTAGGTCTCTGTTGGGACCTCATCTCCTTGAATTTATTCTCAGCATTGCATAAAAACCTTTCTAGTTTTTTCTATTCATTTATACAGTTTTCCTTTTATAATGTTTCTATTTTCAACATTATATTACATTCTATATTCAGTTTTTTTTTAATTTCTCATTTTTCACTAGACAGTGTATTGCATGGACATTTCGCTTAACAATTTTAAAGTCTTTGAAAATAAAATTTTCAATGGTTGTATAATACTTTATGAATATATTATATTTTATATACCTATGCCTTTGTTGAGAATAATATTGTCTTCATTTTTTCTTTATTATAAATGATGTTGTGATTATTATCCTTGTGCACAAATCTTTATCTGCATCTCTGATTCTATTCACAGGGTAGAATTCTATAAACAGACTTATGGGGTCAAAAACTGTATTTTAGGGCTCTTTATACACATTGTTGAATTGCTTTTCAAAAAGATTATACCAATTTATATCCCCACCAATTTATACACCATTGATATAAATTATACCAATTTACACCCATGAAGGAGATGGTCTCACCATATCCATGTTATTGTTAAGATTATTTCCTGCTAAATTTTCAGCCTCACCTTTTCTACTAGTTCTTACAACAAAGGTTAAAAATATATTTAAGTGTTCTATGTCCCAAAAAATAATAATAATAATTTTCTACCCAGCACCTCTCTTTGATAATCATCTTCTTCCCTTTGCAGCTAGGATTCCTGGGGAGTAATTAGTTTTCAGCCTTGGTCTCTATCACCTAATCTTTCTGTCAGCTTAATTGGGCCTTTGCTTCTCCACTTAGCAAATGTTACCAATTATGTCCCAATTCATTCTAGCAGAGTATTCTTGTCATTTATCATATATTAAATTTAAGCACCCAACACTTAAATTTTTTCTAGGAATTCTAAATTCCCTTGCTTCCGAGACATAATTTTCTTTTTTCCTCATTTCTTCTTAACTATTATTTCCAAGGGCTGCTTTTTTTTGGACAACAACCCATAGCTGATAAACTCTCGAGCTTTACCTTTAGTTCAATAAATTCTATAAACCAGAGCAAGAGTGTTATATTAACACTATTTGATTTCTTTAAGTAAATATCTTTGGGAACATAAAACCTAAATGTCTGAAATTAAATTCATTCCATCTCCACCCAAGCCTCCCACTCTTGCATTGATTGTTTTGGGGAAGTGCACCATTATCCATGCCTATGTTTAAAATAGAAATCTGGAAGTAATAAATTAACCTCACTATTCACTGTTTACTAAATAGTCAATACAATCTTACAAAATAATATTCAATCCTATAAAACTAACTCTTGCCTACCCTTCAGTATTTTGTCTAATTACACTCAGTTCCATTCGTCTGGGTTCTCACGTTTCGTTTCTTGCAGATCATAGAGCACAGCAATGATTCATGCCTCTTAAGATGTTTCCGCCCATAATATTTCACTAAGTGAATAACACATCACACTAGCTTACCCAACAAAGAATTATTAAATTTTTGGAATCAGCGCCCTGGAAGGTTCCTTAATCTAGACTTCCTGATTGCTCAACTACTGCTGCTAAGTCGCTTCAGTCATGTCTGACTCTGTGCGATCCCATAGACAGCAGCCCACCAGGCTCCACCATCCATGGGATTCTCCAGGCAAGAACACTGGAGTGGGTTGCCATTTCCTTCTCCGCTTGCTCAGCTAAAATGATCTTTTCTTTCTCTATGGTTGAAATTCAGTACTTGCCTATCTCTTTCTATATAGTTCTAAAGTAGTTTCCTGTATTTATTTATTTGTAAATTTTTTGCTAAATTGTCAGCTCCTTAAGGGATATACTATTTCTATCTGTCTTTTTAATCCTAGTTTGAGAAATTTATCAAGAGTTTACAGAATTTATCCTGGCCTTCTAAAGTCAATACATCAGGTTAAAAGTAATTCTATTTCTGGTCTCAAAATTTTGTGAAAAATGTGTGCATTTCTTCCTCTGTACCACCCACCTTGTGATGAAATTTCCCCATGCTTCTTTTATTTCCTTGATAGCACCTTTTAAATATTTCTTTCACAAATCCTGTATTATTTGAGAGCATTCTTTTCATTTACACAGTTATCTTGCTTTTTGAAGACAGATTCAGATTATTATTCTCTTCTGTTTCTATAAACCTAACCTTAGTTTAATAAATTCCCAATAATTATTTGTTTATAAATTTGAATGTCTGAACTGACAATGCAAGATCAATATGAAAAAATAAAAATAAAATAAATATCTACTAAGAGAATACTTTCACTCTACCCCTCCCAAAGTAATTCACTCCTACATATCAATCAACTGGAAAACTGGAAAAGAAAGATTATAAGATTACTTTTTCAGACTATGGCAACCAGGCAGTGAAGGGCACTGATCCCTAAAAGATGAGCAAAAAGGAATTCAGGCCTGTAATTCCCGCTAGTATACTGTCAGTATTTAGGCAGCAGTACAGAGAGCGCACCAGAAGCAATAGACTAGACACTGCAGATGATAAATCAGTAAAACTAGAGACACAGCAGTAGACTCTAGCCACAATGAAGCAAAGAGAAAAACTGAACAGAGTCTGAGTGACCTATAGGACAAAGAGCAGTCTAATATACAAATAACTGGAAGCCTAGGACAAAAAGAGATCAAAGGGGTTCAAAAATAACTTATTTGGAGGAACAACGGCTACATTATGGCCAAAATTTTCTCAAAGTTGATAAAATCATAATATTAAACATTTACGAAATTTAAAAAAAAATAAAGAACACTCCACCAAGGCAAGTATTAATCAAATGGATAAAAATTAGATATGAAAACATGTTTAAAAGCCATCAGAATAAAAATACCTTCTATAAAAGGTAGTAATGATAAGAATAATCACCTATTTCTCTTCAAGCAACATTCAAATCAGAAAGACAGTTGCTTAACGTATTGAAACGAAAAACTGTCAACCTCTAATTCTGCATTCAGTGACGATACCTTTCAATAATCAAGGTGTAAAAAGGCATTTTCATGCAAACAAAAGCTGAATCAATCTCCAGCCAACTTACAGTACACTGAATGCTTAAGGAAATTCTTCACACTGAAGGAATTTGAATGAAAAAAACAAAGATTAAGGAGCTGTGGAAGAGCTAAACAAATAAGTAAATATAAAAGACATCTTTTCTCATTTCTACCTCCAAAAAGATAAGTTAGCCTTAAAGGCCTAATATTTATATATTTTGGAGTTTATAATATATGGATAAATCAAATATATGACAAAAATAGCACAGAGGCTAGAAAGGGGAAAAATAGAAATTTGCTGTTGTAAAAACCAAAAAAAAAAAACCCAAACCTGTGATAAAGTGCTTGCACTGTATGTGGGACAATTCAATATTATTTGAAGGTACTGAAGCGACTTCCAGCAGCAGCAGCAGACTATGATACTGAAGATAGGAATGGCTATCCACTCCAGTATTCCTGCCTGGAGGATCCCATTGTATAGCATAGAGTTGCAAAGAGTTGGACACAACTGAGTGACTAAACATAGACTCTGATAAGTTAAAGATGTATATCGTAAACCTGGAAGCAACATCTGAAAAATAAAACGAAGAGTTATGGCTAATAAGTTAATAGTGAAGATAAAATGGAATCANGGAGGATCCCATTGTATAGCATAGAGTTGCAAAGAGTTGGACACAACTGAGAGACTAAACATAGACTCTGATAAGTTAAAGATGTATATCGTAAACCTGGAAGCAACATCTGAAAAATAAAACGAAGAGTTATGGCTAATAAGTTAATAGTGAAGATAAAATGGAATCATAAAAAGAATCTTAAAGAAGGTTGGAAAAGAGGGAAGATAAAGAACAGAAGGTATAAATAAAATATGAAGAATAATATAGTAGGTTAAAACCCCGCCTTAAACAATTACATTAAGTACAAATGGCCTAACCATTTCCATTAAAAGGCAGAAATTGTGAGACTGGATAAAAAAGCAATTTCCAATCATATGCTATCAAAGTATGTAGTTGAAACATAACAAAAGTTACCATGCCTGTAATAATTAAGAGAAAACTAGGAGTCGGACACGACTGAGCGACTTCACTTTCACTTTTATGCATTGGAGAAGGAAATGGCAGCCCACTCCAGTGTTCTTGCCTGGAGAATCCCAGGGACGGGGGAGNCCATACAATCATTCCCACTCCGGTACTCTTGCCTGGAAAATCCCATGGACGGAGGAGCCTGGTGGGCTGCAGTCCATAGGGTTGGCTAAGAGTCGGACACGACTGAGTGACTTCACTTTCACTTTTTACTTTCATACACTGGAGAAGGAAATGGCAACCCACTACAGTGTTCTTGCCTAGAGAATCCCAGGGGTGGGGGAGCCTAGTGGGCTGCCCTCTATGGGATCACACAGAGCTGGACACAACTGAAGAGACTTAGCAGCAGCAGTGGCAGTATACATTAAAGAAAAAAAAAAAATCTATCTAGGGGATGAGCAAAATAAGGTAACATTTCTGGTTAGAAATATATTCCATGAAACTGGATAAGTGCTACCCAAGTTTTCACAGTATAGCCAATGAAGAAACAGGCCAACTTAAATTTACTGCAGGGCTATCTACTCAGCCAAAGCTACTGAAATACCTTGTTGAAGATGTACTGCCTACTGATATCAGATCTTACCAAATGATCAACAAGAAAAGAGAACTAACATTTATAAAGAAACTAAGGTGGCAAAGTTTTAACGTACATAATCTCAATCTTCAGATGATCTGGGAAACATGTATCCTTATTCCCAATTTTAGAGCTAGAAAACCACGGCTTGAGAGTTATGATTTACATTCAGATCTAATGCAAAATTAACATCAGATAGCCTTTAATGATTATGCATGTCAAATAAACACAGCATAGTGTGGTACAAAGCTGTACAAGATACTACCCTATTTCCAGATAACTATTTAATATAGTAGGGAGGATAAAACACATCAAAGGACAATTCAGAACATAACAAAGTATGTCAGAAGATGAATGAGTAGTCAACACGCACACACAGCCCAGGATGAGGGAGGGTACGGTGGTTCCAGTTTGTCTGAAGAAACATAAATCTGAGG
>SJYW01018104.1:166160-188251 GCA_006410735.1 Raphicerus campestris
AGATAGTGAAGGACAGGGGAGCCTGGCGTGCTGCTGTCTTTAGGGTTACAAAGAAACGGATACTGCTAAGTGATTGAACAACAGTGCCGCATTCAACTAGCAAAAGTGGGTTCAAGGTAGAGAGACAAGCAGTTTGAGTTCAGAGTCCACATTCCTAACACCTTAACTCTATGCCTTTTGAGAGGTAGCTAATAGCACAAGATACAACATGCTTAACCATGAAGAACTGCAGAAGTAGTGCATTGAGCAAAAGGACAAAGGGAGAAGGGAAGAGGAGCAGGAAATAATTCTGGTCACTCAAAGCACAGGGTTCCCCATTGGTGCTAACATAGAAGGAAACTTCTCTCAACTAGAGCAAAAACTTAGACCAGAATTTGGATAAATGGATGTTTATTTGCTAATAATTAGACTGCCTCCTTCTCAAACTCATTATGGTAAATCTACATAAAATATGTAAATCCTAAGTTCTGCCTTAGAAATATTTTATAGGAATCAGAGCTGACTCTTTTTGTTGTTTAAGTATCTTGTATTATAATCTTTACCAAATATTTAGTGAATGTGCTAGACGTCTCTGGGATGTATCAGGGAACAACAACAAAAAAAAATCAGCAGATTTCCCCTAGTGAAATGTATGTGCCTCCAGCAGAAGAGAACCAGTAAATGGTAATTATAATAAATAGTTAGATGATATAGGATTTTGGAAAGTACAATAATTTCGGAAAAAAGAAAATAGAGAACAGGCAAAGGGCATTGGGAGAACCAGGAGGGAGGCAGAGGAACGTGCTGGAGTATTAAAAACAAGTAGTCAAGACAGGCTTCTTTGAAAAAATAAAACAAGTACCTTTGACACAGAAAAAAATTAAATAAAGACCTCTTTGAGAACTTAAGGTATGAGCATAAATTTGAAGGAAGTCAGCCAAGCAAGTTATTGGCAGGAAGAAAGCAGGTATCTCAAACATCCTTTAAAATCATTAAATTATCAGAATCATTAAATTATAATGTAGCTTGCTCCATAAGCTGAAAGAATTAGATTGGATGTGTTTTGAATAGCGAAGATGCCCAAAGATTTTCTTTTAAAATCTGCATACTGTTTCTACCCTAGTTGCATGCTTGTTTTTCCCCCCAAATTATAATAATTTGATTACTGGAATATAATCTGTTAAAATATTGAATCATTATGTTGTAAGCCTGAAAATAATATTGTAAATCAACTATACTTCAAGGAAAAAAAATTCTCAACTTTCCAATTTGCATAAAGTAGAAAAATATGTCCATAAGAATTCAAACTATTCTCATTATTCATACAGTGCTACAGAGCCTATATATACTACAATAGTCATGTAGAAAGTGTCTATAGCCAAAATAAATACAACTTTAAAATGTACCTACAATGTCAGTACCTAGTGGAATAACCAAAGGAATGCAAGACTTATAAAGAAAAGCTTACATTTCAAGTAAGCTTTTAAATTAAAAGGTTGGTCTAATGGAGAACAAATATAGGGATAGCATAGGGAAAAGGGAGAGAACTGGGAGATTAGGAATGATATCTAAGAGTTATTGACATGATGTATAAAACAGATAAGTAATGAGAACACGTGGTATAGCACAGGGGACTCTACTTAATGACTTGAGGTGACCTTAATGGGAAGGAAGTCTGAAAGAGAGGGGATATAAGTATACATATGGCCAATTCATTTTGCTGTACAGTAGAATCTAACACAACATTGTAAAGCAACTATACTCCAATAAAAAAGGAAATAAAATTTCTGTTTACCCATTTAGGTCACTATAGAAATGTCTGATTTCCTCCAGAATAGAGTGCAGCTATTCTGGCATTTTGATTTTCTGTAATGAATGAATGTATTGGGGCTTCCCCAGTGGCTCAGCAGTAAAGAGNCATTTAGGTCACTATAGAAACATCTGATTTCCTCCAGAATAGAGTGCAGCTATTCTGGCATTTTGATTTTCTGTAATGAATGAATGTATTGGGGCTTCCCCAGTGGCTCAGCAGTAAAGAGTTCATCTGCAATGCTGGAGACCTGGGTCCAATCCCCTGGGTCAGGAAGACTCTCTGGAGGAGGGCATGGCAATCCTCTCTGGTGTTCTTGCCTAGAGAATACTACGGACAGAGGAGTCTGGCAGGCTACAGTCCATAGGGTCCCAAAGAGTCAGACACGACTAAAGCGACTGAACACGCACTCATGCAATGGATATATTGCATATCCAAACCACAGAGATACAGGAAATCTTTTAATTTGTCATTTAATCTAGCTGTCTGAGCCTGTAGGAAATGAGACAAGAGTGATTTTCATAGTATGAGAAACATGAAATATTGCCCTATGATTTTTAACCTATTACATGTGAAAATCACTGTGTTTATACTTAACACAGTATATATTGTGCTAAATAAACAATAAAAAAGTTGGTCAAGTATAGTCAATAGATTAACAGGCAGCATAACTAGGCAGTTGTTATGTTAGTTCTGATATCAAATTCTTAATATTTTTATCTTTTCCATTCTTGCATGATAGATTCATGTTATCAGCCAGTAACCACAAAGAAAGCCTGATTCCAGTGTAGATAGATGGAAGAAGTGAGTATGTAATAAGCATCTCAGATGTTCAAAGTACTGTAGGGAAACTTTGCCTATTTAATTTTTAGTACAACTCTATAAGATGAATAAATATTATCTTTATCATTTTTACAGATCAACATATCAAAGGATAAGACAGACAAGTACTAGGATCCTCTCCTGTGTCTAAAGAGATGTTGCTACGCAGAGGTTTTAGGGTTCCTGACAAAGACACTCTCTGAAATTTTGTAAACCCACACCCAAGTCAACCAAGCTGCTCAATTTATCTTACAGACAGATGAGAGACCATCCTGCTCACAGTGTCTTCTAACCTGTAAATACGCAATGCTTTGCCATCAATCCAGTTCGAAAGGGAAAATGGATCTTAATATATTTTCCTTCTCAAAAGTGATTTCCAAATTATCTGTCATTTGAATTTCAAAGCTGACACAGCTTAGAATGTCTGGGTTTGGAATAGCAAATCCCCCTGAAATAGCAAGTCATACCTTTGGTGTGCACTGAATTGAAGTCAAGATGTTTACAGACAGAATTCAATCCAAGATAGGATTGAAGCTCCATTGCCTGACATGGCTTCTGTACCTCTAACAGACTAGTTTCCACTTCCATATGCCTGTTTTAATAAAATCAGAAATTCTCCTTTATCATTTAAAAAGCTAAAATATAAAACTCAGATTCAAGCCCTGGTTTGAAAATTGGTGAAGACATCTGAATCATCTTTCATCCCCCACACTCCCAACCTGTCAATGTTACTTTCAAATCGTAGCCCATAAGCTTTATATAATTGTCTGAACAATGTTTAACAGTTTTTAAACATTTTTTACTTTTCTGCTTAATGTTAAGTGCTTTAAAATCACTATTTTAGTGAACAAAGCAATCAAATTATGAAATCAATATCTTTCTTTTTGCATGAACAAATTGAAAACACTTTCTCTTAATGTAAGAATGGCACTCATATTAGTGTTTTAAAAATTCTATGTCATTAGGAATTATAGGACCAGAGTCAACATGCACTGGTCTGGCTATGAATCAGACACTACAGTACAGAGAGTTAAAATGGACATGACTGTGAAGCTATCACTTCCCACCCAGACAATGCCAGTAGCACTGCTAAGCAGGTCTACACATCCAATGTGACGATGCATAGATTTCCCATAGATTATCACAGCCGAGAAAGTCACTCGATGAGGCCACTTTTTACACCTTTTGAGGGCTCATATCACAATGCATGCATTTTAACAACTTTGGGGCCATATTTTATCATTTGTGAATTAGACACACTTTTCTTCTTTTCTCAGCACCAAGTCTCTCCTAGACAAAGACAGGTCAGCTACAAAGGGTGATCATTACAGTTCCTTCAAGAAAACAAAAGGTTTCAAGTCATAACTCCTGTATTCATGCCTTGAGTAAAGATTTCTTTCTTTTCTATCTGAAACATTCTAACAGGAAAAAGTAAATGGGGAAGTTGGAAAGAAGTGAGCACTCCTGGAATATTTGTCAATCAGTAACTGAATTCAAATCTGTATATATTTAAAAATATCAGCATCAGATATTCCCCAAAATAACAGCTTCACAGTATTTTAATTGGCTAAGAATGCCACCAGAGAACCCTTAGGTTTCACTCCTTTGTCAAAGAATTATCTGACAAATGATTATTCTCCTTAAAAGATAAAAATCCTGGCTTTCCTGAGAACATGAGAAAAGTTGGTAGCCTGGCACAATCTCCAGCCATCTCAGAATACAGTACTAGCTCTCAATTAACTCTCCTTTCCTCCTCTCTCAAGGCAGTTTAAACTAGAAACTTTTTCTGAAGCTAATTGTTTGAAATACCCTATCTGTTCACTAAAATCCATATCATTTATTTTCAAGATGATAGTTTCCACCTTTAACTGTAAGTGCATGTACCCCAGACTGTTCTAACTAGCTTCAGCGCCAGCTGCTTGAGAGCACAAACCAGGTTAGATTTATCAGTGTAACTGTCCATTCTGGGCAAGCCTCACTCTGCCTTTTTCTGATTCTCCTGCATACTATTATCAGGCCTTAATTAACCAACTCTTTCCACACTGATGTAAGATCAACTTACTATAATAAACCACTCTGTTTAACAGCTCATTTTTCTCTAACTGAACCCTGACTGATGCATATCCAGTTGATGTGCTTTTTGACCACATCCTTGGACCAGTGAAAGATTAGAGACTGGAATGCAAGCAGAGATTCAAATGTTCTTCCATGACTTGTCTGTGCTTCAGTCACTATCCTGGAAGAAAATATCTGTAGCTGAAAGATCAAAGAGAATAAATAGACATCTGGCACATACATAAGCCCAATCACTACATGAATTTAAATCCAGTCAATTTTTGCTGAACCCATCAGACCCTTAACCAACCTACAGAACTCTGAGTCAGAAAAATCAGTGTTTGCTGTTGTAAACCATTGTGTTTTAGAATCCTTTATTACGTAGAATTATTGCAATGGTAATTTACAAGTATACTCACAGAGATTAAGTTTTACAAAGATGGGATTTGCATCCAGGTCTTCAAATCCAAGACTAGCATGGCATTTACTCTATCTTGACATCTAATGAGTTGGTAAGCTTAAACTTTGGGGTACAGGGAAAATATAAATGTTTTTAAAAGTATTACACAATTATCATAATAGACTGAAATAATTGTAATCATTTAGACAGCTTTATATGACTACCAGTGTTTAGCAATTGTTTTGAAGAGTGTATCACAACTGGTTACAGGGATGTCAACTCCAGACAGTTGATAATGTGAAGCATATTGTATTTAGTGACCTAGATCACTTCAGTGATTCAGCTGTACAATCAGCCTACTCAGTACAATATGAAGAGACCTGGCTCAAGGTGTGCATAATTGTATCATGAACTTTGAAGTTTTGAAGGTGGGACAATATATGTATCTATACAGAGATTCACAATTTGTGCTCACATATGTCAAGAACATTTCAAACACCCACTTTTCTGAAAATCTGTANAAGCACATTGTATTTAGTGACCTAGATCACTGCAGTGATTCAGCTATACAATCAGCCTACTCAGTACAGTATGAAGAGACCTGGCTCAAGGTGTGCATAATTGTATCATGAACTTTGAAGTTTTGAAGGTGAGACAATGTATGTATCTATACAGAGATTCACAATTTGTGCTCGCATATGTCAAGAACATTTCAAACACCCACTTTTCTGAAAATCTGTAAAAGTATCTTCTTTCTTATATTAATCTGAAATTTATGATGCTCATAAAATCATAATAATGGATTATGCATTCATTCATTTTCAGCCTGAATTTCATTTATTCAACCAATATATATTGTATGCCAGGGATTTTCTAAATTCTGGGATAAAATGATGAATGAGATACAGAACACTGCTCAAGTAGATTGCATGCCAACTGCATCCCACTGTACTGGCACTGGGAATGCAGAACTCAGCAACTAGTGTAGGAAATGGAACCATAAACACGCATTTAACATTATGATGAGAAGTGCAATAGGGAAACCTTAATTTCAAGACTAGAACTATTGAAAAAGGAGGAATGGACTCCACAGTGAACAACAGGTTTTCTCTTTTCCAATCTAACTGCATTTCTTTTTGTGTATTTCTAGCCAAATCCTTCCTATTTCTGATCTCCATTCCCCAAAGGAAAGTATGTTCATTTCTTTTAGCTATGTCTTTTGGTATCTACCTCCGCATTTATACATAGCTTCTTTTTAGTGCTCATTTCTTGATGTGTCTAATTGCTAACATTTGCAATTGACTTTCTTGTTTGGAAGATGAGGGCCACTTTTTGTTCTTGCACGTCCCAACATAGTTTATCACAAATTTCGTCAGCCAATTATTTAGTGCTTACATTTTTATGACTATAAACACCCTATTATTGATTCAAGTTGATTTTGTAATTTTTTATCCTATCCTTTGAAATGTGTCTCCTGCGTGGATGATTACTTTATCAAATTCCCTGCATTCCATTGTTTAAATCTTCATTTTAGTAGGACACATCTCTAGTAGCTTCCTAAGAAAAAAAGCATGTATGTACTTTTGGAAATTGGATTCAATACCTAGTAGGGTCTTTTTATCTTCATAATGGACATTTAGGTATCTGCAAAATTGTAGACTCTAAATAACTTCCCTCAAATGTATCATTTGGTTTGTACATGGAAGCAACCTAAATATCCATCGACAGATGAATGGATAAAGAAGATGTGATGTATTTACACAATGGAATATCATTCAGCCATAAAAAGTGAAATAATATTTGCAGCAACATGGATAGATCTAGATTTATCATACTAAATGAAGTAAGACAGACGAGAAAGACAAATATCTTATCACTTAAATGTGGGATTTCAGAAAAATGATTCAAATGAATATATATACAAAACAGAAATAGACCCACAGACATAGAAAACTAACTCATAGTAACCAAAGGGAGAGGAGGAAAGGGGAGGGATATTAAGAGTCTGGAATTAGCACAGCAGATACCAACTATTATGTATAAAATAGATAAACAAAAAGGACCTACTGTAAAGCACAGGGAACATTATATATTTTTTAATAATTCATAAGGGTAATAATCTGAAAAAACCTACATATATATATGTATGTATAACTGAATCATTTTGCTGTACATTTGAAACTAATACAACATGGTAAATATACTTTACTAAAAAGAGAATGTTAAAATATTTAAAAGTAAAAAATATTTAAAAGTAAAAAAAGTAACTTTATCTTTGTATTTAATATTTAAACTAATACAACATGGTAAATATACTTTACTAAAAAGAGAATGTTAAAATATTTAATATTTAAAAGTAAAAAAGTAACTTTATCTTTGTATTATTTTCCTATTGCTTCTGTAGCTAATTATCACAAACTTAAAAACAACACAAATTTATTATCACACAGTTCAAGAGACAGGAAATCTAAAATAGGTGAGGGACTATTCCTTCTGAAGAGCCAAGAGCAGAATCCGCTTCCTCGCCTGCATGCTTAGGTTTACTTCCTGACTCCAGCTATCTGCTCAGTTTAGTTCAGTTCAGTCGCTCAGTCGTGTCCAACTCTTTGCAACCTCATGAATCGCAGCACGCCAGGCCTCCCTGTCTATCATCAACTCCCGGAGTTCACTCAGACTCACGTCCATCAGAGTCAGTGATGCCATCCAGCCATCTCATCCTCTGTTGCCCCTTTCTCCTCCTGCCTCCAATCCCTCCCAGCATCACAGTCTTTTCCAATGAGTTAACTCTTCACATGAGGTGGCCAAAGTACTGGAGTTTCAGCTTTAGCATCATTCCTTCCAAAGAAATCCCAGGGCTGATCTCCTTCAGAATGGACTGGTTGGGTCTCCTTGCAGTCCAAAGGACNCAAGGTTCTTAATTTAATAATATCTGCGAAATATCTTTTGTGATGGAAGGTAATATAGTCATAGATTTGGGGAATAAGGGCACAAATATCTTTGGCAGAAACATTAGTCTCTTAACAGTTTTCATTACTGATTGATATTTAGCTAGCCGCAGAATAATAAACTCTTAACTTCCATTAGGATTTTAATCTTCTACAGTTTTCTAATTTCCAATATTAGTAGTGGGAGGTCAATGACATTTAGATTCTAAATATAGAATCTAAATAGAGAAGCTGAATGATTTTCTCTTCTCTTCTAGAAGCTTTTAGAATCTTCCTTTTTTTACCCTACTGCTTAAAAATTTTCCAATAATGTGATTTTTTTAGCAACCCATGAGCTAGTTTTTAAATTTTAGCCAGTAAAAGAGAAAACACATGTCACTGTCATGCTGAAATGAGTTTCACATTCCATACAGATATTCTATTTCAAAACTAACATAGTCTAATATAATCTTTAAAATTTTAAAATTTTATACCATTTATAGGTTATGTTCAAATTACAGCTACTACATAATATTGGCTATATTCCTTGTGTCATACAATACATTTTTGAGCTTATGTTACTCCCAACATTTTGTACCTTTCTCTCCCTTATCCTTATATTGCCTTTCACCATGGTAACCTCTAGTTTTTTCTCTGTGAGTATGCTTTTTGGTTTTACTCATTAGTTTATTTTTTAGATTCCACAATTAAATGATATCATACAGTATTTGTCTCTCTTTTTGACTTATCTCACTTAGCATAATGCCCTTCAAGTCCATTCATGTTGCTACAAATGGCATTATTGCATTCTTTTTTGCAGAATATATTCCATTGTATATTGTCCACATTTTCTTTATCTATCTGTGGATGGACACTTAGATTGCTTCCATTATCTTGGCAGTTTTAAATAACGCTGCTATGAACATTTATGTGTGTGTGTATTTTTGAATCAGTGGTTTTGATATTTTCAGATATATACCCAGGAGTGGAATTGCTGGGTCATACGTTTGTTCTATTTTTTAAGAAAACTCCAAATGGTTTACAACAGTGGCTGTACAAATTTACAATCTTATCAACAGTGTGCAAGGATACCTTTTTCTTCATATCCTTGCCAACATTTGTTATTTGTGGCCTTTTGGATAGCGGCCATTCTAATAGGTTTGAGGTGATATCTCGATGTTTTCATTTGCATTTCCCTGATGACTAATGATGTTGAGCATCTTTCCACGTACCTGTTGGCCAACTGCATGTTGTCTTTGGAAAATTTCTCTTTCTTCTTCCAGTTTTTTAATGGAGCCACTTGTTTCTTTGACATTAAGTTGTGTGAGCTGTTTACATATGTTGGATATTAATCCCTTACCAGTCATCTCATTTGCAAATATTTTCTCCCAATCAGTAGGTTGTCTTTTCATTTTATTGATGCTTTCCCTTGCTGTGCAATAGCTTTTAAGTTTAATTAGTTCGATTTCTTTATTTTTGCTGTTATTTCCTTTACTTTAGGATACATCCAAAAACTGTTGCTGCAGTTTATGTCAAAGTGTTCTGTCAATGTTTTCTTCTAGGAGTTTTTTGATATGTGACCTTACATTTAGGTCTTTAATCCATTTTGAGATCATTTTTATATATGGTATTAGAGAATGTTCTAATTTTATTCTTGTGCATGTAACTGTCCAGTTCCTCTAATGCCACTTAAAAATTGTGCCTATTCATGTAGTGAGTTCATGTTTAGTGAGTTCAGGTATGGGAAGCTATCCATGTCTTTGCATTTTAAGAAATTTTACTTATTAAATCTTTGACAGTGTTCTAAATTTTTCTGCTTTCTCTTTCTGGAATGCTATTATCCAGGATTAAGCTTCTGAACATAGCAGATTTTCCTATTTTTCCTTATTTTCCTTTTTAAAATACTTATTCTGTTTTTAGAAAACTTTTTAAAATTTTCTTGAGATATGTTCAACTTGACCTTCTAACTACTCACATAAACTTTTAGAGCTCTATCATATTTTTCTAATTTCCAAAACTTCTTTTTATTCTTTGAACATTTCATTTAACACACACCTTATTGTTTCATAAATACAATACCTTTTCATCTTTCGCATCTTTTCCCTTGACCTTTTCTTCTGTTCACATTGTCTCTTAGTCACTGTGAGTTTCTTTTATGTTCTGATTTTATCTGTGTTTCATCTTTTAGGATTTCTTTGTTACTTTGTTGTATGATATTCAAATTCTAGCATTCCTAAAGGTCTTTTATTTTGAGGTGATTAGTGTTCTCTGAGAGAAATCTTCCAATCATCCTCTTCAGAATTAAATGCCAACTGCAAGTAGGGGGATGGAATTTGGGATGCTGCAATTTCGGAGATTTCTTTACAATCACATCCTTTGATCTGTCTTGTACATCCTCATTCTGCCTTATGTTATGCTTGGTACACTCATCTGTGAATCTTTTCTGGTACAATTTATCATAAGAGAACACCTTCAGGCTTCTGATAGGAGGGAAAGATGTAGCCTCTCTCTTCAAAAGAGAGGAAGAGACCTGAGGGATATTGTTATTCAGACAAGTTTTCATCCAGTCCTCCTCTGTTCATCTCTACACTTGATCTTCACCTTCAGAGGGAACTTATGGTACCAATTCCCAAATTTCTTTGCAAGTAACTATCCAGAGACTTGAGTTTCATTTCTCTCTGATTTGCTGCCTCTTTGCATTTGTCTGTATGCTTTGCACTTCCATTCTCAGCTGCTACTCTGTCTCTTCTCTTCCTTTCATACCTGTGTATTTATATTTTTTCTTATCCTTTTACTGTCATTTATATAATTTTTATTCCTTTCCTGGTGATGTGTGGAGAGAGAAGATATAAACACATACGTTTAAGCTACCATGTTTAACTTGAATTCTCTGTTATTTAACATTAAGTGAATAGGTCAACACTGCTGGTATACCTTTATTTTGTAGAAAAGAATGAGATGTAAAGACTTGTTTTTCAATACTGCAAAGTTGAGATAAACCTAACATAATCTCACATGCATTTCATTTATTCACCATTTATTCATTCAACATGCATTTCAATGAACCAGGTTTGTACTATGTTACTGTAGGCACCATGCAAACACAAACACAAACACACACACACACACACACACACACACACACACACACACACACACACACACACACACACNTGTCTGTATGCTTTGCACTTCCATTCTCAGCTGCTACTCTGTCTCTTCTCTTCCTTTCATACCTGTGTATTTATACTTTTTCTTATCCTTTTACTGTCATTTATATAATTTTTATTCCTTTCCTGGTGATGTGTTGAGAGAGAAGATATAAACACATACGTTTAAGCTACCATGTTTAACTTGAATTCTCTGTTATTTAACATTAAGTGAATAGGTCAACACTGCTGATATACTTTTATTTTATAGAAAAGAATGAGATGTAAAGACTTGTTTTTCAATGCTGCAAAGTTGAGATAAACCTAACATAACCTCACATGCATTTCATTTATTCACCATTCATTCATTCAACGTGCACTTCAATGAACCAGGTTTGTACTATGTTACTATAGGCACCATGCAAACACACACACATACATACACACACACAGCTAAAGTTCTGCATCAAATATTGTAATAATATATTCAATTAAGTATGAGAACATACAGGGAGATGTGACTAAATCAACAAGAGACAGAAAAGTGAGAGTAGAACAAATTGTCAGGAAGTGGCCAGAAACAGCTGCTAATAGGAACAGGCTTAGGTAAAGTCATGGCAATGATAAAGCTTCAAATAAGCATCAGGAATAAGAATGAGATTTTTACTTTTATGAGATCTGAATGTGATGAAATCTGAATTTCTCATAGACTGAATGAATTGATAACTTTATCATCTTCCAAAATTATATATTTGCTATCCCCCTGTATTCATACTTACATAGCTCACTGTTTTTTCATCAAAGTGAAAACCTGTTTTTCTCTGAAGGGTTTAAATAAAATTATATTCTGGAGTCATATTATAAACATGTGCACCAAACGAGCAGCTTTCTCTTCTTCTTTGGGACGAGCAACAGAAAATATTCAGAGAAGAGTGCCAGGTTCCTTAGAGAATTTTAATACATACCTTTGATGACAATGGTAGCTCAAAGATTTATGAGAAAAATTGGATTTATGACTGACTGGGACTCTATTTCTGTGACTCATCAAAGCCTTTTCTATCTGCAACTTAGAAATTTCTCTCTACTAATACTCAGGTGAACATTTAACTGCCTCAGTGTTATACCAAAAAAGATATGTGATGGTTTCCAAGACAACTGATGGGGAAACATAGCTGATAGGAACTTTTTTTCAAATTAATGTGGCAGTTTCAGAACTCTTAAAATTGCTTTGGCAGGATTATAAAAGATCATTTTGTACTTTGTCATCAAAGAGACCCTTTTCTATCACTAGCTTCTATCAATACATTTACCGGGATTTGCTGACTCTGTTTTATACCTTTGAGTAATAGGATAAGCTTTCAAGTATAAAGGATTTAGTCGTAGTAAGTAAGTGTTAGTCGCTCAGGTGTGCCCGACTCTTTGCGATCCCATGGACTGCAGCCCTCCACGCCCCTCTGTCCATGAGATTTTCCAGGCAAGGATACTGGAGTGGGTTGCCATTTCCTTCTCCAGGGGATCTTCCCAACCCAGGGATCAAACCCGGGTCTCCTGCACTGCAGGCAGATTCTTTACCAACTGAGCTACAAGGGATTTAGTCATAGCCATTATATTATAGAGCAGTGTCACCAAAGGAACATACTGTCTACCTGTGCCCCAATCCTCTTCACTCATCCAATATGGAACAGAACAAATGTGAGCAGGGGTCATTAAGGAGGAGAGTGGGTGAGCATATTCCCTCCCTGCTCTTGGGAAATATATTTGTCATCTTAGAGTAGGCATGTGCAGTAATAACCTAGATCATTCATTTGTTTCTGTAAACCTCATTTATTTAAAAGCCGCTGACTGCCTACTATGCAGAAATAAAAGATACAGTGTCTGCCTTTAGGAGCACATAGGCTAGGGAAATCAAATTGTTTCATTTCCCTTAAAATGTCTCAAAAAAGATGTTTTTGGGTCTTGAGAGCAGATATACTATGGAAATTTATCATAAAAGGGTGGCCTTATGATGGGGGTTGGCAGAGCACAAATCGATGAAATAGAGAGTATAAAGACAACAGAAAGACCAATGAAACTATGAGCTAGGTCTTTGAAAAGGTGAGCAAAATTGACAAACCTTTAGCTAGATTAAGAGAAAAGAGAGAAGACTCAAAATCAGAAATGAGAAAGGAAAAGTTACAACTAATAATGTAGAAACACAAAAGACCTAAGAGACTACTGTGAAAAAAGTATACATACAGAAGCTGAGCAGCCCAAAGAAATGAAGAAATACATAACATAAATATGTAACATTCAGAGACTAACTCAGGAAGAAATGGAAAACAGAAAAAGACAAATTACTAGTAGGAGATCAAATCAGTAATCAAAAGCCACCCAACAACTAAAGTCCAGTGAAACTGACTCACTAGTAAATTCGACCAAACATTCAAGTAAACTCTTAAAATCTTCAATAAAAGCAAAAATAAACAAGTGGGACTACATCAGTTAAAAAAACTTCTTACAGCAAAGGAAACCATCAACAAATGAAAAAGCAACCTATTGAGTGGGAGAAACTATATGCAAATAACATATTTGCTGAGGAATTAATAGCCCAAGTATAAAGAACCCATGTACTCAGTAGCAAAAATGAAACTTCAATTAAAAAGGGGAAGAGAATCTGAATAGACATTTTTCCAAAGAAGGCATATAGATAGCCAACAGGCACATGAAACTGGAGCAGGAACTGGCAACCCACTCCAGTATTCTTGCCTGGAGAATTCCATGGACAGAGGAGCCTGGCGGGCTACAGTCCACGGGGTTGCAAAGAGCCAGACACTACTGAGAAACTAACAAACACAGTCACATAAAAAGATACTCAACATCACTAATCATCAGGTAAATGCAAATTAAAGCCACAATGAGCTATCACCTCATACCTGTTAGAATGAATATTATCAAGTAGACAAGTGTTGACAAGAGAAGTGTTGGCAAGGAAATGGAGAAAAAGGAACCCTAGTACACTCTTGGTGGGAATGTAAAGAGAGCAGCTGCTATAGGAAAGAGCATGGAGGTGCCTCAAAAAATTAAAAACAGAATTACCATGTGACCCAGCCACTTTACTTATGGGTATATATCTGAAGAAAATGAAAACACTAATTCTAAAAGATACACTCCCTATGTTTATTTGCAGTATTATTTATAATAGTGCTTCATAACCAATATACAGAAACAACCTAAGTATCCATAATAGATAAATGGATAAAGATGTGGTACACACACACACACACACACACACACTGAGATACTATTAAGCCATTAAAGAACAATGAAATCTTGCCATATGTGGCAACATGAATGAACCATAAGGGTATTACCTTGGTGAACTAAGGCAGAGAGATAAATACCATAAGATTTCACATGCATATGGAATCTAAAAAATAAAACAAATGAACCCACACATCAAACCAAACCAAAATCAAACTTCACAAAGAACAGAATGGTGGATGCCTGAGCAAAGTGGGGGGTGAGAGGGTAGGCAAAATGGGGTTCAAGAGGTACAAACTTCCAGTTATAAAATAAATAAGGCATGGGGATGTAATGTACAGCATGATGACTATAGTCAATAATATTGTACTGTACATTTGAAAGTTGCAAAGTAAATTGGCCTTAAAAGTTCTTATCACATGGCTTCCATGGTGGCTCAGTGGTAAAGAATTTTCCTGCCAACGTAGGAGACACGGGTTTGATCCCTGAGCCAAGAAGATCCCATCTGCCATGGAGCAACTAACCCTGTGTGCCATAACTGTTGACCCTGTGCTCTAGAGCCCAGGAGCCACAGTGACTGAACCCATGTGTTGCAGCTACTGAAGCCTGTGTGCCCATGAGCCCATGCTCTGCAACAAGAGAAGCCACCGCAGTGAGGAGCCCACACACAGCAACTAGAGAAAGGCCTGTGCAACAATGAAGACCCAGCACAGCCATAAACAAATAAAATTTTAAATGCTCTCATCACAAGAAAAAAAAAATGTTGTTAACTTTGTAGGATGATGAACAGTATATAGACTGTGGTGATCATTCTGTAGTGTAAACAAATACTCAATCATGTTTTACATGTGAAACTAGTATAATATATGTCAATTATACCTAAAATATATAATATTGCTATTTAAAAATCAATGAGGACTGGCAGGTAAACCTCAACCTGTATCTCAATTTGGTATAAAAACATATCAAAATGCCTCTTTTCATAAAGTAATAAAGAAGAGCTAGTTGCTTACATATTTATTTTCTCCTCCTAGATAATAAGTTGCTTAAGGGTAGAGATTGGGTTTTGTTCATATGTGTGTCATTAGCAATTACTACTATGTTAATATGAGTTCAAAATATCTGTGAAGTTGAATGAATAAAATTCTGCCTTCCAAACTCAATTTATACCTACACATTCTATTCCAATTTATTCATTTCTATTAGTTCCTCAATTGTTATATAGACTGCAGAGGAATCCTAGGATAATCCTATCCTTTAAAGTAGTAGATAACTGGGCTAAAATCTCAGTTGACCACCAGGATTTGAAACTAGTTCAGTCACTCAGTTGTATCCAACTCCTTGCAACCCCATGGACTGCAGCATGCCAGGCCTCCCTGTCCATCACCAACTCCCAGAGGTTGCTCAAACTCATGTCCATAGAGCTGGTGANAAATGTGAGCAGGGATCATTAAGGAGGAGAGTGGGTGAGCATATTCCCTCCCTGCTCTTGGGAAATATATTTGTCATCTTAGAGTAGGCATGTGCAGTAATAACCTAGATCATTCATTTGTTTCTGTAAACCTCACTTATTTAAAAGCCACTGACTGCCTACTATGCAGAAATAAAAGATACAGTGTCTGCCTTTATGGAGCACATAGGCTAGGGGAATCAAATTGTTTCATTTCCCTTAAAATGTCTCAAAAAAGATGTTTTTGGGTCTTGAGAGCAGATATACTATGGAAATTTATCATAAAAGGGTGGCCTTATGATGGGGGTTGTCAGAGCACAAATCGATGAAACAGAAAGTATAAAGACAACAGAAAGACCAATGAAACTATGAGCTAGGTCTTTGAAAAGGTGAGCAAAATTGACAAACCTTTAGCTAGATTAAGAGAAAAGAGAGAAGACTCAAAATCAGAAATGAGAAAGGAAAAGTTACAACTAATAATGTAGAAACACAAAAGACCTAAGAGACTACTGTGAAAAAAGTATACATACAGAAGCTGAGCAGCCCAAAGAAATGAAGAAATACATAACATAAATATGTAACATTCAGAGACTAACTCAGGAAGAAATGGAAAACAGAAAAAGACAAATTACTAGTAGGAGATCAAATCAGTAATCAAAAGCCACCCAACAACTAAAGTCCAGTGAAACTGACTCACTAGTAAATTCGACCAAACATTCAAGTAAACTCTTAAAATCTTCAATAAAAGCAAAAATAAACAAGTGGGACTACATCAGTTAAAAAAACTTCTTACAGCAAAGGAAACCATCAACAAATGAAAAAGCAACCTATTGAGTGGGAGAAACTATATGCAAATAACATATTTGCTGAGGAATTAATAGCCCAAGTATAAAGAACCCATGTACTCAGTAGCAAAAATGAAACTTCAATTAAAAAGGGGAAGAGAATCTGAATAGACATTTTTCCAAAGAAGGCATATAGATAGCCAACAGGCACATGAAACTGGAGCAGGAACTGGCAACCCACTCCAGTATTCTTGCCTGGAGAATTCCATGGACAGAGGAGCCTGGCGGGCTACAGTCCACGGGGTTGCAAAGAGCCAGACACTACTGAGAAACTAACAAACACAGTCACATAAAAAGATACTCAACATCACTAATCATCAGGTAAATGCAAATTAAAGCCACAATGAGCNATATATATGGTATATCAATGGAGAAGGGAATGGCAATCCACTCCAGTATTCTTGCCTGGAGAATCTCATGGACAGAGGACCTAGTGAGCCACAGTCCATGGGGCTGCAAAGAGTCGGATACGACTGAGCGACTAACGATATCAATAATAAGGTAACAGCGATTATTATAGTAAGATGAAGGAGCAGGAGAAAGTGAAGGAAAAAGAGGAAGAGGGATGAGGACGAGGAATGGGAGGAGGAGAAAATAAACTGGGAGGAGGAGAAAATAAACAAGCAGCAGCAGAAATAGCAGACCCTCATAGAGCAGACACTACATTCTAGGCCCTTTCCACTTAACAACTCATTTAATGGTAAGAGGCAATATATCATCCTGTTTATCATCACATGAATGTGGAACCATGCTGCTGGGTTTGCCATCCTGCACTTGCCAGCTATGAACCTTAGGCAGATTAATACCTTACTGCCTTACTTTCCTCATTCATAAAACTCATATTTTTTCAGTGAGGATTTGGTGGGTTACAAAAATGACCAACATGAAATATGAGACAATATAAACTAATTAAAATGTACTCTGCACAACTGTGTTCTTGACTTCACTCAATATTGAAGGAAAACAAAGGACCTAGACTTTTATTTATTTATTTTATTTTTTTGCCCACACTCTATATAGTATGTGGAAGGGCTTCCCTGTGGTTCAGACAGTAAAGCTGATTTCCCTTTACCTTTGAAGTGGAAGATGCTCATATGATCTTTATATACAAGATCTCTGCTTAAACACAATAAATATACATAAACATACAATGGCAATTGGATCTTCACAACCATACTTCTGTATCAGGGGACTGGTGTCAAGTGACCCTCATAGAGAATGACACAGGAGGCAACTTGTGGGCAGCATGACTGTTCTTCCCATGCTGGGGAACATGTGGAATAAAGTCTAGGTCCTGGGACTTCTCTGACAGTCCTGTGGTTAAGACTCCATGCCTCCATTGTACGGGGCACAGGTTCCATCCCTGGTTGGGGAACTAGGATCCCGGGTTCATAGCTGCAATGTGGGAGACCCGGGTTTGATCCCTGGGTTGGGAAGATCCCCTGGAGAAGGAAATGGCAACCCACTCCAGTATCTTGCCTGGAAAATTCCAAGGATGGAGGAGCCTGGTGGGCTACAGTCCATGGAGTTGCAAAGAGTTGGACACGACTGAGCATCTTCACTTATGGTATGTGGGATCCTAGTTCCCCAACCAGGGATGGAACCTGTGCCCCCTACAATGGAGGCATGGAGTCTTAACCACAGGACTGTCAGAGAAGTCCCAGGACCTAGACTTTATTCCACATGTTCCCCAGCATGGGAAGAACAGTCATGCTGCCCACAAGTTGCCTCCTGTGTCATTCTCTATGAGGGTCACTTGACACCAGTCCCCTGATACAGAAGTATGGTTGTGAAGATCCAATTGCCATTGTATGTTTATGTATATTTATTGTGTTTAAGCAGAGATCTTGTATATAAAGATCATATGAGCATCTTCCACTTCAAAGGTAAAGGGAAATCAGCTTTACTGTCTGAACCACAGGGAAGCCCTTCCACATACTATATAGAGTGTGGGCAAAAAAATAAAATAAATAAATAAAAGTCTAGGTCCTTTGTTTTCCTTCAATATTGAGTGAAGTCAAGAACACAGTTGTGCAGAGTACATTTTAATTAGTTTATATTGTCTCATATTTCATGTTGGTCATTTTTGTAACCCACCAAATCCTCACTGAAAAAATATGAGTTTTATGAATGAGGAAAGTAAGGCAGTAAGGTATTAATCTGCCTAAGGTTCATAGCTGGCAAGTGCAGGATGGCAAACCCAGCAGCATGGTTCCACATTCATGTGATGATAAACAGGATGATATATTGCCTCTTACCATTAAATGAGTTGTTAAGTGGAAAGGGCCTAGAATGTAGTGTCTGCTCTATGAGGGTCTGCTATTTCTGCTGCTGCTTGTTTATTTTCTCCTCCTCCCAGTTTATTTTCTCCTCCTCCCATTCCTCGTCCTCATCCCTCTTCCTCTTTTTCCTTCACTTTCTCCTGCTCCTTCATCTTACTATAATAATCGCTGTTACCTTATTATTGATATCGTTAGTCGCTCAGTCGTATCCGACTCTTTGCAGCCCCATGGACTGTGGCTCACTAGGTCCTCTGTCCATGAGATTCTCCAGGCAAGAATACTGGAGTGGATTGCCATTCCCTTCTCCATTGATATACCATATATATTATTGATATACCATATATCATATGATATACCAGATGCTAGTATCCATTAATGTATTTCTGCCTTTAGTAACTTTTTTTGTAATACTGCAAGGAGATCAAACCAGTCAATCCTAAAGGAAATCAGTCCTGAATATTCATTGGAAGGACTGTTGCTGAAGCTGAAACTCCAATACTTTGGCTACCTGATGTGAAGAACTGACTCACTTGAAAAGACTCTGATGCTGGGAAAGACTGAAGGCAGGAGGAGAAGGGGATGACAGAGGATGAGATGATTGGGTGGCATCACCAGCTCTATGGACATGAGTTTGAGCAACCTCTGGGAGTTGGTGATGGACAGGGAGGCCTGGCATGCTGCAGTCCATGGGGTTGCAAGGAGTTGGATACAACTGAGTGACTGAACTAGTTTCAAATCCTGGTGGTCAACTGAGATTTTAGCCCAGTTATCTACTACTTTAAAGGATAGGATTATCCTAGGATTCCTCTGCAGTCTATATAACAATTGAGGAACTAATAGAAATGAATAAATTGGAATAGAATGTGTAGGTATAAATTGAGTTTGGAAGGCAGAATTTTATTCATTCAACTTCACAGATATTTTGAACTCATATTAACATAGTAGTAATTGCTAATGACACATATATGAACAAAACCCAATCTCTACCCTTAAGCAACTTATTATCTACGAGGAGAAAATAAATATGTAAGCAACTAGCTCTTCTTTATTACTTTATGAAAAGAGGCATTTTGATATGTTTTTATACCAAATTGAGATACAGGTTGAGGTTTACCTGCCAGTCCTCATTGATTTTTAAATAACAATATTGTATATTTTAGGTATAATTGACATATATTATACTAGTTTCACATGTAAAACATGATTGAGTATTTGTTTACACTACAGAATGATCACCACAGTCTATATACTGTTCATCATCCTACAAAGTTAACAACATTTTTTTTTTCTTGTGATGAGAGCATTTAAAATTTTATTTGTTTATGGCTGTGCTGGGTCTTCATTGTTGCACAGGCCTTTTCTCTAGTTGCTGTGTGTGGGCTCCTCACTGCGGTGGCTTCTCTTGTTGCAGAGCATGGGCTTGTGGGCACACAGGCTTCAGTAGTTGCAACACATGGGTTCAGTCACTGTGGCTCCTGGGCTCTAGAGCACAGGGTCAACAGTTATGGCACACAGGGTTAGTTGCTCCATGGCAGACGGGATCTTCTTGGCTCAGGGATCAAACTCGTGTCTCCTACATTGGCAGGAAAATTCTTTACCACTGAGCCACCATGGAAGCCATGTGATAAGAACTTTTAAGGCCAATTTACTTTGCAACGTTCAAATGTACAGTACAATATTATTGACTATAGTCATCATGCTGTACATTACATCCCCATGCCTTATTTATTTTATAACTGGAAGTTTGTACCTCTTGAACCCCATTTTGCCTACCCTCTCACCCCCCACTTTGCTCAGGCATCCACCATTCTGTTCTTTGTGAAGTTTGATTTTGGTTTGGTTTGATGTGTGGGTTCATTTGTTTTATTTTTTAGATTCCATATGCATGTGAAATCTTATGGTATTTATCTCTCTGCCTTAGTTCACCAAGGTAATACCCTTATGGTNGCCTAGTGAGCCACAGTCCATGGGGCTGCAAAGAGTCAGATACGACTGAGAGACTAACGATATCAATAATAATGTAACAGCGATTATTATAGTAAGGTGAAGGAGCAGGAGAAAGTGAAGGAAAAAGAGGAAGAGGGATGAGGACTAGGAATGGGAGGAGGAGAATATAAACTGGGAGGAGGAGAAAATAAACAAGCAGCAGCAGAAATAGCAGACCGTCATAGAGCAGACACTACATTCTAGGCCCTTTCCACTTAACAACTCATTTAATGGCAAGAGGCAATATATCATCCTGTTTATCATCACATGAATGTGGAACCATGCTGCTGGGTTTGCCATCCTGCACTTGGCAGCTATGAACCTTAGGCAGATTAATATCTTACTGCCTTACTTTCCTCATTCATAAAACTCATATTTTTTTAGTGAGGATTTGGTGGGTTACAAAAATGACCGACATGAAATATGAGACAATATAAACTAATTAAAATGTACTCTGCACAACTGTATTCTTGACTTCACTCAATAGTGAAGGAAAACAAAGGACCTAGACTTTTATTTATTTATTTTATTTTTTTGCCCACACTCTATAGTATGTGGAAGGGCTTCCCTGTGGTTCAGACAGTAAAGCTGATTTCCCTTTACCTTTGAAGTGGAAGATGCTCATATGATCTTTATATACAAGATCTCTGCTTAAACACAATAAATATACATAAACATACAATGGCAATTGGATCTTCACAACCATACTTCTGTATCAGGGGACTGGTGTCAAGTGACCCTCATAGAGAATGACACAGGAGGCAACTTGTGGGCAGCATGACTGTTCTTCCCATGCTGGGGAACATGTGGAATAAAGTCTAGGTCCTGGGACTTCTCTGACAGTCCCGTGGTTAAGACTCCATGCCTCCATTGTACGGGGCACAGGTTCCATCCCTGGTTGGGGAACTAGGATCCCGGGTTCATAGCTGCAATGTGGGAGACCCGGGTTTGATCCCTGGGTTGGGAAGATCCCCTGGAGAAGGAAATGGCAACCCACTCCAGTATCTTGCCTGGAAAATTCCAAGGATGGAGGAGCCTGGTGGGCTACAGTCCATGGAGTTGCAAAGAGTTGGACACGACTGAGCATCTTCACTTATGGTATGTGGGATCCTAGTTCCCCAACCAGGGATGGAACCTGTGCCCCCTACA
>SJYW01018104.1:188813-215213 GCA_006410735.1 Raphicerus campestris
CTGCAGTTCTTGACATTGAGTGTCTTCTTCAACCTCGGGAAGGGTTGGAAAAGATGGAGGGCAGGCTTTTGGTAAACCAACTTCTGCCGCTGTATGTCTGCAAAGAAATGATGCCTCTTGCAATCCCTGAGCTCTGCAGTGTTTTGGCCCCCTGAGGCCTGCTGTTACATCACTCTAGGAAGCAAGCATCTTTCTTCAGAGAGAAAATACAAGTCTATGCAAGGTGTCTCCAAGTGCATACTAACATTCCACTGAGGACAAAGATGACTGTCTGTTTTTCTGCCCACAAATTGAGTGTGGTAGACCTACCTTGTTCAGACTTGGAAATAAGTCAAGAAAAGACAGCTTAAAGATGGTACTGATAGCAGGGTGATGTATTAAAATGAGTGCCACCTCAGATGAGATGATTTACTGCCTCTCACCTTGGGGTGACACCGTCTCCCTGCTAATTAGTGGAATAGCTGGCTTCATAAATGGTGGCCTCTGTGAGCATTCATTTCCCCTTCAGAAGTCATTCAGCCTCCATGCCTGTACTCCCTGAATTAATTAGTCATTTGCAAAAGAAAATGAGGGAAAAGAAAGGGGATGAAATTGACCTTTGATTCAGAATTCATGTAATAAGGCCAACATTCTCTGAAGAAAGTTGAGGGGACACAAAAAGGATTAGACTCTTCATCTTCCCTGATTTCCCTTTACCTTTGAAGTGGAAGATGCTCATATGATCTTTATATACAAGATCTCTGCTTAAACATAATAAATATACATAAACATACAATGGCAATTGGATCTTCACAACCATACTTCTGAATCAGGGGACTGGTGACAAGTGACCCTCATAGAGAATGACACAGGAGGCAACTTGTGGGCAGCATGACTGTTCTTCCCACGCTGGGGAACATGTGGAATAAAGTCTAGGTCCTGGGACTTCTCTGACAGTCCAGTGGTTAAGACTCCATGCCTCCACTGTAGGGGGCACAGGTTCCATCCCTGGTTGGGGAACTAGGATCCCGGGTTCATAGCTGCAATGTGGGAGACCCGGGTTTGATCCCTGGGTTGGGAAGATCCCCTGGAGAAGGAAATGGCAACCCACTCCAGTATCTTGCTTGGAAAATTCCAAGGATGGAGGAGCCTGGTGGGCTACAGTCCATGGAGTTGCAAAGAGTTGGACACGACTGAGCATCTTCACTTATGGTATGTGGGATCCTAGTTCCCCAACCAGGGATGGAACCTGTGCCCCCTACAGTGGAGGCATGGAGTCTTAACCACTGGACTGTCAGAGAAGTCCCAGGACCTAGACTTTATTCCACATGTTCCCCAGCGTGGGAAGAACAGTCATGCTGCCCACAAGTTGCCTCCTGTGTCATTCTCTATGAGGGTCACTTGTCACCAGTCCCCTGATTCAGAAGTATGGTTGTGAAGATCCAATTGCCATTGTATGTTTATGTATATTTATTATGTTTAAGCAGAGATCTTGTATATAAAGATCATATGAGCATCTTCCACTTCAAAGGTAAAGGGAAATCAGGGAAGATGAAGAGTCTAATCCTTTTTGTGTCCCCTCAACTTTCTTCAGAGAATGTTGGCCTTATTACATGAATTCTGAATCAAAGGTCAATTTCATCCCCTTTCTTTTCCCTCATTTTCTTTTGCAAATGACTAATTAATTCAGGGAGTACAGGCATGGAGGCTGAATGACTTCTGAAGGGGAAATGAATGCTCACAGAGGCCACCATTTATGAAGCCAGCTATTCCACTAATTAGCAGGGAGACGGTGTCACCCCAAGGTGAGAGGCAGTAAATCATCTCATCTGAGGTGGCACTCATTTTAATACATCATCCTGCTATCAGTACCATCTTTAAGCTGTCTTTTCTTGACTTATTTCCAAGTCTGAACAAGGTAGGTCTACCACACTCAATTTGTGGGCAGAAAAACAGACAGTCATCTTTGTCCTCAGTGGAATGTTAGTATGCACTTGAAGACACCTTGCATAGACTTGTATTTTCTCTCTGAAGAAAGATGCTTGCTTCCTAGAGTGATGTAACAGCAGGCCTCAGGGGGCCAAAACACTGCAGAGCTCAGGGATTGCAAGAGGCATCATTTCTTTGCAGACATACAGCGGCAGAAGTTGGTTTACCAAAAGCCTGCCTTCCATCTTTTCCAACCCTTCCCGAGGTTGAAGAAGACACTCAATGTCAAGAACTGCAGGAACACGTTTCTAGTAAACGGAACCTAATTAGTGACAACTATAACGTCAGTTGGTGTGGGTCTCCGAGTCCCAGACACATGGCTCCTACTTCTGTTTCTAAACCTTGGTGCCAGAGAATGGAGAAACTCCATCCCTCTCCTATTGTTTAATCTTGCTTTAGTAATACAAATAGAAGGCAAACATTAGGCAAAAGTGTTAGTTGCTCAGTTGTGACCAACTCTTTGCAAGCCCGTGGAGTGTAGTCCACCAGGCTCCTCTGTCTGCGGAATTCTCCAGGCAAGAATTATTGGAGTAGGTTGCCATTCTTTTCTCCATAGGATCTTCCCAACTCAGGGACTGAACTGGGATTCCCGCCTTGCAGGCTGATTCTTTACCTTCTAAGCCACCAGGAAATCCCAACATTAGGCAAAGGAAGTCATTAAAAGCCCCAGCCTGGATACTCAGTTGTTATCAGAAGGAGGGACATCATAGTGACAAAGTTACTACTTTGGACCTTTCTTGCTGCTGCTGCTGCTGCTAAGTCGCTTCAGTCGTGTCCGACTCTGTGTGACCCCATAGACGGCAGCCCACCAGGCTTCGCCTTCCCTGGGATTCTCCAGGCAAGAACACTGGAGTGGGTTGCCATTTCCTTCTCCAATGCATGAAAGTGAAAAGTGAAAGTGAAGTCGCTCAGTGGTATCTGACTCTTAGCGACCCCACGGACTGCAGCCTACCAGGCTCCTCTGCCCATGGGATTTTCCAGGCAAGAATAATGGAGTGGGGTGCCATGCTTCTCTTACAAACATGGAAAAAACAGGGAGAAATGAAAACAAGAAGCCAAACAAAGAAACAGGTTAATAAGTCCAGCTTCATCACTACATTTTCAACCAGGATGTGCACAGATTCAGCAAGAGAAACTTGTCCATCAGACTGCTAAAAAATGAGACAGTCTGCTGTTATCAACCTCATACTGAGAAGTTCAATCCCTTTTAAGTTTGGGAAAGAGGCACTTACCCCAACTCTGCTTAAATCACTCGCTTCTCAGGGTAACTGGCTTCAAGGTGGCCATGGACAGTGCACCTCTGAATACGGTAGACAAGCCAAGGCACGTTTACCCAGGTGTCTCTGGCCGTCCCACCCATAAAGCTGCTGAGAGAAAGGGCAAAGGAAGGTGGAGGAAAGGATACTCCACGTGTGCGTTCAACCACACGTTCAGGTTCCTCAGTCAAAGCTCCAATGTTAACAGCCAAGAGAGAGTGAATTCAGGAGGTATACTCTTTGGGGATTATTTCGGCCTTCTGGTTTGTTTGTTTGTTTGTTTTCATTTCCTAGAGATGCCCACTGTGGTGGGGTCACGGAGTTCTTTATATTTTAATGCCTCATTCAGAAGTTGGACAAAGGGAAGGAGGAGATGGAAGTTGCCCTAGGCAGCATGGTTTTCATTAGAAGATGGGGTGGGGTTCGAGGTGGGGGTGGGGATAGGAAGGAGTCCTGCACTGAGATGGATTGAAACTATTCCAGAATTATCTGTGGGATCCTTTGCCCAAGGTTAGGCTTAGAAGGAACTTGAAGACCAAAGGCTCATTTTCAAATTGCCCCATTTCCAATCCATAAAAGGTCCTTTAAAATCCAAAAGATGCAATGAAAAACTAATAATGCATAGGAAGGAATCAGTAATATATTTATGAAAGACCTGGAGATTTCTTATTAAAAGAAAGAGAGCTTAGAAGAGAAGGGTTTATTGGACATAACAGAAGCAAAATCACACCAGGGTTTTTCTTTTGGTACATCAGCAGTTCTTAGGTTGGGATCCATGGATGCCTAAGAGTCAATGGCTGGACACTAGCAGTCACTAAAACACTTTGCTCATTTTCAAACATATGTTCAAGACATATATGCAAATATTTCTGGAGAGATTATTCAGAGCTTCCATTAATTCCCAAAGTGGAGTGTGTACGTGCTCTGTGTGTGAAGCAAAGAGGTAAACAAACAAATGTTCTGCCTACTTTATTCCTCCCAGCTCTCCCTTCCTTGACCCACCCTCTTCCCCACTGCCTCCTTCCTAAAAATATTCAGATTAACTTGATTTCCAGAGACCCTTTATCAGACCCAGTGGCAAAGAACTCTCACACATCTTCCACCTGCTTCAAGCTCATTAAACACATAATTAGTCTCTCTGGACAATAATCGCCGTTGCTCAAGTTTATGTATTTCTTTCTCCCTAATCTCCAACTCTGAGTAGGTTTGTGTCATAAGGCTTCAGAAAGGACCAGTCTGTCATTAAACGGAGGACTGTAAAGATTTTACTACCATCGTGAGCCACGGAAGCCTTGATTATACTATTACTGCCTCTACAGGAGGAATATAAACCAAAATGCTGCTTACATGCTCCCAGTGAGGCCCTCTGCCTCCTGACAGCTGATGAAATATGTCATGCATTTTACCTCTGAAGGGATGGAAGCCAATCGTGACGGGTCATGGGAAGAAATACATGTTGATATCTGGCCCTAGCCTCAAAAAATATTTTCCCACATCAGAAGGAATTGCTTTGCTATTGCACAGGGATGACAAACAACTAAGACTTGAGACAGATAGGTGATGAGGCAGCAGAGATGCTCTGGAAAAGGTATAAAGACAAATACAGGCCAAAATAGAGACTCGGAAGCCAATTGTCAGAAGACTCAATTCCTGTTTTAGGCTTAGGCAAGGCATCTAACCATTCTGGGACTCAGGTTTCATAAACACTGAGGAAATAGGACTTGATGAAAGAATCATTTATGCTCACTCTTCTATGCAGTCAAATTTCTCCACATCTAACCTTATATAAGAGCCTAATACACAGAACCAATCATTCAAGTGAAGCTTCAAAGGTTTACATGGGGATAGATGTTGAAAGCCCATTTCCTGTATCTTAGCCCCACCCCCAGTCACTCTAGTGTTCTAGTTTCCATCATACAGTTTCAAAACCATTATAATAGGTGTTTCATCTAGATTTGACATGCTGGGTTATGGCTGGTTTCTCATCCCACCTCTGAGAATTCCAGATGACACAGCAGTCCTTAACAGCTGTCACTGATACTGATAGTTGTAACAGTGACAGCAAGCCACTGCAAGGGACTGAGGGGCCCTCTAAATTGGCAGTCAAGAGTTTTATTAGCTTTAACAGCTTTACATTCTGTTACTGCACACATTTTGTTAGCCAACGTACTGGATTACCCAGAATCCTCCATTCCAGACTGATCACGGAGGAAAGAGTGGGTACCACAATCATGGGCAGCATCACTGCCCGAGATGTCTATGGAATTGGAGGTTTACTTCCCACAGTCTATGATACCTCCTGGTCAGAAAAGGACTGCAAAGTGATACAGGGACAATAGCCAGCCTCACGCAGGTAGGGCAAGGGAGACTCAGGAGAGATCTCAAAGTAGAACCAGACCTGGCCAGCTTTCTCTCAAGCCTCTTTCTCTAGGCCCCACCTTGTATTACTCCCCTGCCAAGTTGTATTCTCACCACTCTCATAGGGATTTATACTGGAAGGGGTCATATTCCAGCTGCCATGTTTCTAGGTTATTTTTGGTTTTTCTATTTCTAGAAGCTTCTCAAAGGAAATAAACTTTCCTAAGGTTGATAGGGTATTTCTTTGTGATAACTTTATTTTCCTTGAACTCATTTCCGTCCGAACAAAAAGCACAGATGTTCCAGCCATAACCTTTGCCTTCATGCCCTGAGTATAGGCAGCAGAATCACAAAGACCTGGTCTTGGTGTTTGTCTCGGTCACTTATTGTGTCATCTTGAACATACCCAACTTCTCTAGATTTCACTTTCTTTATCTGTAAATAATCCTTCTCAAGGAGCTTGTCTGAGCATTAGAACAGGTAAGAAAAAAACAACTAGGTTTAGTGCCTGGGACAGAGTGGGCACCCAGAAATCACAGTTGTTATTATTTAATAGCAATTAATATTTTCTTTACATCTATCTTTTGCCAAATACAATCCAAACAAGATTACTAACTTTCTAATACCTAGGCTGGGTTCAGAAGAAACTTTTTTTTTTAATAACTTTTTTATATCTATCATTCAGGAGAAAATAATTAACTGAATAGTGGAGATACTAATTTTGTTCAACTAATTTTCTGTCATTCAAGATGTTTTGGAAATATAAAGCAATATTTTCCTTGAATTTGAGAACCAACCTCTAAAGAGTTGGAACAGCTGAAACAGTTGAAAATCAGTCATCACAAGCTTACCAACCACTACGACCTTTGGTTAAAGGCCCTGAAACAAAATCTAAATGGGGGGGAGGGGCACATGTTTTCATTATGGAAGAAACAATGGGATGAGAAAGATCATCAGTATAACCCTCACATTTGACTGATGGCCAAATCATTGTGGAAGGTCTCTCAAAGTGCTCCTCTGAAATCTGTCCACCAGTGCTTAAAATCCTCATAAGGCACAGGCTGATGTGCTGGAGACCTCTGCTGGCTTCATACCCACATCGTCACCCCATCCACGTCACTCACTTCCCCTAAATCCCACCTCTGGTAGATCTTTCTTGTCTTTATTACATGCTTGGCATTTTGTTCATAGTAGATTTTTGCATTAATTTTGATTTTAAAAAATATTTTATTATATATAAAACAGAAATAGACCCATAGACATAAACTTACGGTTACCAAAGGAGGAATGGTGGGGATAAACTAGGAGTCTGGGATAAACTTCCAGATATTCAAGCTGGATTTAGAAAAGGCAGAGGAACCAGAGATCAAACTGCCAACATCAACAGCAGTTTCATAAAAACATCTACTTCTGCTTTATTGACTATGCCAAAGCCTTTGACTGTGTGGATCACAATAAACTGTGGAAAATTCTCAAAGAGATGGGAATAGCAGACTACCTGACCTACTCTGAGAAATCTGTATGCAGGTCAAGAAGCAACAGTTAGCACTGGACATGAAACAACAGACTGGTTCTAAATTGGGAAAGGAGTTTGTTAGGGCTGTATATAGTCATCTTGCTTATTTAACTTACATGCAGAGGACGTCATGCAAAATGCCAGGCTGGATGAAGTACAAGTTGGAATCAAGATTGCCAAGAGAAATATCGATAATCTCNTCTAAATTGGGAAAGGAGTTTGTTAGGGCTGTATATAGTCATCTTGCTTATTTAACTTACATGCAGAGGACGTCATGCAAAATGCCAGGCTGGATGAAGTACAAGTTGGAATCAAGATTGCCAAGAGAAATATCGATAATCTCAGATATGCAGATGACACCACCCTTATGGCAGAAAGAGAAGAAAAACTAAAGAGTTTCTTCATGAAAGTGAAAGAGGAGAGTCAAAAAGTTGGCTTAAAACTCAACATTCAGAAAACTAAGATCATGGCATCTGATCCCATCACATGGTAAATAGATGGGGGAAACAATGGAAACAGTGGTAGACTTTATTTTGGGGGATTCCAAAGTCACTGCAGATGGTGACTGCAGCCATGAAATTAAAAGACACTTGCTCCTTGGAGAAGGCAATGGCACTCCACTCCAGTACTCTTGCCAGGAAAATCTCATGGATGGAGGAGCCCGGTAGGCTGCAGTCTATGGGGTCACTGAGAGCTGGACACGACTCAGTAACTTCACTTTCAATTTTCACTTTCATACATTGGAGAAGGAAATGGCAACCCACTCCAGTGTTCTTGCCTGGAGAATCCCAGGGATGGCAGAGCCTAGTGGGCTATTGTCTATGGGGTTGCACAGAGTCGGACACAACTGACGTGACTTAGCAGCAGCAGCAGCTCCTTGGAAGAAAAGCTATGACAAACCTAGACAGCATATTAAAAAACAGAGACATTACTTTGCCAACAAAGGTCTGTCTAGTCAAAGCTATGGTTTTTCCAGTAGTCATGTATGCATATGAGCTGGACTATAAAGAAAGCTGAGCATAGAGGAACTGATGCTTTTGAACTGAGGTGTTGGAGAAGACTCTTGAGAGTCCCTTGGACTGCAAGGAGATCCAACCAGTCTATCCTAAAGGAAATCAGTCCAGAATATTCACTGGAAAGATTGATGCTGAAGCTGAGACTCTAATACTTTGGTCACCTGATGCAAAGAACTAACTCATCTGAAAAGACCCTGATGCTGGGAAAGAGTGAAGATGGGAGGAGAAGACGATGACAGAAGATGAGACGGTTGGATAGCATCCTCAATGGACATGAGTTTGAGTAAGTTCCAGGAGTTTGTGATGGACAAGGAAGTCTGGCATGCTGCAGTCCACAGGGTTGCAACAATTCAGACATGACTGAGCAACTGAACTGAACTGGGATTAACAGATATACAGTACTATATATAAAATAGACAAAAATCAAGGACCTATTGTATAGCACAAGGAACTCTACTCGATATTTTGTAATAACAATAAGGGAAAGAATCTGAAAAGATATTACACACACACACACATATATATATATATATATGGCTTATATATAAACATATATGGTTTATATGTTTATATATAAACATGTTTATATATGGTTTATATTAAGCTAATTTATTTGGTTTATATTAAGCATATATATTTGGGGTTATATTAAGCTAATTCCCTCTTAAACTAAATCGCTGTTTATTAGACACTAGCCATAGAATCTTTAATCCCACAGAAATAGCACAGGCCTTTTATTCCAGTGCAGGGAGCTTACCAGACATACTACACCATGGAAATTTCGTGGTAGACAACCTTATATCAAATATTCTCTCCACTGAGATAAGGCACAAATCATTTTTGTGATCAAACAGCATGAAACTTTTAAACAGGAAGAAATTCTATATCTTACTGATGACAAATTTCAATAAAGATACCATAAACAGAAATCCACATATGTAACAAATCACACTTAACTGGGACTGATATCTGATTTATGTTAGTTTATAAATGATTGAGTCATGTGACTATAGGATTGGAATAGAGCCTAGACCAGAAAATGTAAAAAAGCATAAAAAAAGCGAAAAAGACAGAGAAGTAAATCTTTCCTCTTCTTTCCTAATTTTCTTTTCCTTCTTTCCTCATACCCACTCCATATCAGTTTTAAAGCAAAATCTAATGGAACTTGAAATTTACTCAGAATGCATTCTCTCTGTTGGCAAAGCACTTTCCAAACTACAGGTTTTTCACTTTACTATAGAGCAGAAATGAAATGAATGACATAAGTTTGAAATACCTGATGCACCATAGACATTAATCATCCTGTTCTCTGAAACAGATTTTTTTTCTTTTGTCTATATGATTGAACAATAAAAAAGGAAAAGCAAATGACATTTCCATTGTATCAGAAGACAAAAAAATCCACATGAGAAAGAAGAAGAAAGCATTGCAATGCAGAAGGTAACTAAAAGTAGTGATAAAGCAAGATTAAAAAAAAATATTAATCTGAAATGTGATTATTATAAAAACTACTTTCAACATATATGAAATCTTAATGGGGTTATTTTATTTCTTAAGTTTAAAAAAGCAAAACTCATTTAAATAGCATTGTCTTTTCCTAAGTTTCATTCATTCTTTCTTTCTTGGATCCTTTCATTCTTTGTGTGCTCACTGTCATGTGTGTATATGTATGTATATGAGAGTGACATACAGCACATTCCTTCAAGTGTCAAGTTATAACCTGTAAGAAGATGACAGATTTCATCTAGGCTAGGGTCTGCATACCAAAGATAAAATCTAACCAGCCATACTGGGAATAAACGTTATGCCAAAGCAACAATCTTACTATCAGCCAATTGGAAATCAATCCTCACATTAAAATGTGTCATTTAATTTTTAAGTTCTTTAATGGGCTAGTTGTCATTTTTAATAATCTAGCAACCACATCTCTATAAGCAAAGCTACTGGGAAAAAACTGTAGCAAAAGGACTCAGGGCCTTGGAGCTTTTTACCTTCTTTTCTTTTAATTCTAAAACAGTGACCTGACCTATGGACACACAGCATCAGGAGTCAGGCAGGGCTCAGCAAAGCCTCTAGAACATTCTCTGTAGTCTTGTTGAGTCAAGTGCCAAGTACCAGCTATGAAGAATAACGGGAACTACTATAATGAGGATGCCAGTCAAGTTCATTTGGTATGATGACTCCAGTCAGTTGACAGTGGTTTCCTTGAGTGTTACATTAGGGATAATTTTGGAGGCAGTACCTGGGATCCCAGCAAAGAATGGTATGGTGAACTCATGCTGCCTTCTATGGGCTTCCCAGGTGGTTCACTGGTGAAGAAACTGCCTGCCAATGTAGCAGACACAAGAAACATGGGTTTGACCCCTGGGTTGAGAAAAGAACCCTGTAGTAGGAAATGGCAACCCACTTTAGGATACTTGCCTGGAGAATTCCATGGAGTCACAAAGAATTGGACACGACTGAGGATGCATGCAATGGACACAATAACCATACACATCTTAAGTGCTTGCCACTCCTATAAGAACAATTACCAACCTCTTATCATTAGAAAAGGAAGTTCCATTAGAAGCATGTTCTGAGAGTCCAAGAGGAGAGATATCACATCTAACTTGAAAAACAAGAAGATGATTTCTGGGAAGAAGGCATTTGAAATGGGCCATAGAAAGTTAATAGGATCTTAGCTGGTAAAAAAGAGGAAAGGTCTTTTGGGATAGGAGGAAACTGTAGAAACGAAGCACAGAAGTAGCAATATTCAAGGACTATTTGGAGAAACAATGAGTAACTTTGTTCAGCTGGAGGGCAGGGCAAATGCATGGACTGAGCAGAGGTGAGGCAAGACAGTTAATTTGGGGAGATACTTGGTAAGGCATGGGTGCTGGTGAAAGTGAAAGTGAAGTCTCTCAGTCTTGTCCTACTCTCTACAACCCCGTGGACTGCAGCCCACCAGGCTCTTCCCTCCATGGGATTCTCCAGGCAAGAGTACTGGAGTAGGTTGCCATTCCTTCTCCAAGGGATCTTCCTGACCCAGGGATCGAACCCAGGTCTCCCGCATTGCAGGCAGATGCTTTAACCTCTGAGCCACCTAGAAAAGTATATTATCAGTCTTGGAAGGTAAGGGGTAACTTCTAAGTCATAAAATCAGAGTTGGGCTTTGGTACCATAAGTCAAACCAACAATTCACAGAAGAAATTTGATGGAGATTTTCTGAGAAAGTAGAGAAGTCTGTCCTTGCAGCACTTTAAATGAGGGGGATTGGAAGCCTGGGTTACAGGTGAAATGAATATTTCAAGAGAAAATTCCGATGATTTATTGGATGTCAATAATGCAAAATAAGTAATTTTTAAAAAGATTAAACTTTTATAAAAAGTAGCTTTAATAGAAATAAGGAGATACTTTAGTAAGATGGCTAACTGCCTAATTCTGGAGTCAGACATAGTTTTAAATGACCTTGAACAAAATGCTTGATTTCCCTAAGCCTCATTCCCTCATTTATGTAAAGAGTATAATCCTTATCACATAAGGGTGTTTTGACATTGAGACTTTAATTGAGGTAGAGCACTAGGTTGGAGAAGGCAATGGCACTCNAATATTTCAAGAGAAAATTCCGATGATTTATTGGATGTCAATAATGCAAAATAAGTAATTTTTAAAAAGATTAAACTTTTATAAAAAGTAGCTTTAATAGAAATAAGGAGATACTTTAGTAAGATGGCTAACTGCCTAATTCTGGAGTCAGACATAGTTTTAAATGACCTTGAACAAAATGCTTGATTTCCCTAAGCCTCATTCCCTCATTTATGTAAAGAGTATAATCCTTATCACATAAGGGTGTTTTGACATTGAGACTTTAATTGAGGTAGAGCACTAGGTTGGAGAAGGCAATGGCACTCCACTCCAGTACTCTTGCCTGGAAACTCCCATGGACGGAGGAGCCTGGTGGGCTGCAGTCCATGGGGTCACTGAGTCAGACACGACTGAGCGACTTCACTTTCACGTTTCATTTTCATGCATTAGAGAAGGAAATGGAAACTCACTCCAGTGTTCTTGCCTGGAGAATCCCAGGGATGGCACAGCCCAATGGGCTGCCATCTGTGGGGTTGCACAGAGTGGGACGCGACTTAGCTGCAGCAGGAGTACTAGGTGATACATTAATTGGGAGAGAGTAATCAATCACTGAATAGGAGCTTCCCAGGTGGCCCTAATGGTAATGAATCTGCCTGCCAGTGCAGGAGATAGAACAAATGAGGGTTCCATCCCTGGGTTAGAAGCAGGGCATGACAACCCACTCCAGTATTCTTCCTTGGAGAATCCCATGGACAGAGGAGCCTGGTGGGCTATAGTCCATACGGTCACACAGAGTTGGGTACAACTGAAATTACTTAGCATGCACTCAATCATTCAATAATCTACTTCTTGTGCTAATTATTATTATTAGAACATTCAGGAAAAGAAATTCTCAACTGGGAATAATTTGGTTACAAGGGACAAAATCCTACTTAAATAAATTCAAGGGAAAATATGGTTGATTAAAACATATAGAGAATTTTCAATGAACCTAATGATAAATACTGCTGGTCTTCCCAGGAAGTGGGTGAGCTTTAAGAAATTTACTCTTTCCATATCTTTCTCATTGCCTTCTCTCTTATCCTGCTGAAGACCGGCTTCATTTACAAAGCTCCTTTTTCTGCTTCTCTATGAATTCAGCTTTCCTAGCATCAACTCCACTCCCAACTATTTATTATATTAAAATTCCAGTGGCCAGTACAGCCTTACTAACTCAGTCTCACATCCTGCTTTGAAACCTCTGTAAGACAGAATCCAAAATCAAAATGAATGGACATGTGTTCAGTGTCCACCTGACTCTCCACGTGCCAGGGATTAAGGTGGTTAAATGTCCACTATTCCTGCTGTGGCTAGGAGCAGACTTAACAAAAAAAGGGGAGTTGATGAGAAGGAAAATAATGTGAATTTTTAGCTAAAGGAATTAATTCAGGATAAAGACAGATGACATGTCCATTTTTGACCAACTCAAGGGTCTTTCAACACACTGAGAAATCAATTTCAGAACAGCATTTAAACCTAGTGTTTGGAAAGAATTTCTTGTGGCTCAGCTGGTAGAGAATCTGCCTGCGATGCAGGAGACCTGGGTTTGATCCGAGACCAAAGAAGCCAAATCAAAACCAAAAAAATGCAACAATTAAAAAACATATCAAATCCTGTTTCTTCTTATAATAGTAAAAACAAAACTACAAAATAGACTTGTCAAAGCCAAGATATTCCTCTACTCTTTAAAGAATTAGGTTGAGACCATCCATCTCAGTCGCTGCTGGAAGGCTGAGCGAGCCACTACTGGGCCATGTGATGCCAACACCAAGAAAAAGGACGGAGACAAGCAACAGCAAGGCCTGGGGCAACCAAGTGGTTCGTGTGATTAAAGAAGAGCTTGATGGGCCCAGAAGTCTTTGGGTAGAAGAACCACACAGCCCTCAGAGATGGTGTAGCTTGGTGTCTTCACACAAACGAAAGGTCCTTGCCATTCCCTTAACTAAGAGCACAGCAGCTTTGGTTAAGGTGGGAGTGGAGGACTTAGCACTTCGGTTTTATCCCATCCAAAGTGAGTAGTAAGGGGATGTGGCTGAAACCTTAAAGCTCTTCCAAGAAGCAGAATCTGAACAGCACAGACATAGACTAATCTCCTTTGGACCACTGAGGAAAGACCCTCGACCTGGATTCAGGAGACCCAGGGATAAATCCCAGCAGTTATGCTGTGCTGCAGGTAATGAAATTTGGAGTTTAAAAAGAAAATCAAAAATAAAATTTGAATCCCATCTATAGGCCATACATGTTGGCCTACATGTTGAGTGCCCAACATTTCTAATCCCCATTATCATTATTTGTAATTTACTAGTAAAATGTATGCTTCTACAGTGCCTGGCATTATAGTAAGCCCTCAGGAAAGGGTAGTCATTTTAATCTTGAACAAGTCACAATGTCTTTGCTCTTAATTTTGTCTATAAGAAGTTAGGACCAGGCAAACCCAAATCAGAATCTCTAGAAGTTTATGAAATAGAACTGGAGAAGATAAATTGGAATATCTAAACTTAATTATTCTTGTATGGGTTACATATTCAATCATTCCCAGTAAAGCCTTTAAACTGTACTCTTTTGCCCCCTGTATTGTATATAAGTAAAGGATTGAAGAACAACAAGAACTAAGTCAGCCAACCAGTTCATTCTGAGTGTGTGGCTTACAGTGAATCAAGCAAAAGAAAATATGAGTGTGAAGCAAAAGTAGGAAAATATATTCATAAATTGCTTGCAATCTCTTGCTTATATTAACCTCCTCACTCCTTCCAAGAGTAACCAGGCTCCTTTTATATCTCAGGCCTTAAAAACAAAGTTGCTTGAAGGTCACATGCCTTTTGTAAAAACTAATGAGATTGTACTAATGTATCTGTGAGGAAGAAAGCCAGTCTTGATTGCAGTGGTGGGAGCGGGAACAAGAGAGATATTTCTGCAACCACAACAACAACAAAAAATGATGGATGAGATGCATTTTATAGGTGTTGGAAGCCTCTAGCCCCTCATTCTCAGCACCCCACAAAAAAGACTGAGCTATAAAGGACAGAACAGCTGAATGGTGTGTGTAGGGAGACAGGACTCTGATAACTGTTCTCCTACCTTTGGAAAGATTCCCATTTTTTGGTGCCCAGGTAGACTCCAGTTGTTTTTGTAAGCCCAGTATCTATTCCTCATTCTTTGATAACATTCCTGACTTTCCACTAGGCACCTCTCTTTCTCTAAGTCACTGTGATTCATGCAGAATGATCTACCTGCATTACTTAATCAAAACAATGCAATGAGAGCCAACTAAGGACTCATTTGTTGGAAAAGTGAAAAAGTTCTTCTATCAATATATTCACTAGGATAAGCAATACATAAAGTGGGGTACTTGGGGTGTCAGGTGGCCAACACTTTACCATGGGGCAAGAACCTGATAAAAAAAATAACTCAGATGAGGAGAAACATGAGAGAAAGATTTATAACATATGAGCACTTTTATCTAGCTGAGCCCACAGACGAGGCTCTTCCCTTGGACATTTCAACGATGCAAAACACATTTTCCAGTTTGGTTAAGATAGGTTGGGTTGGATTTGTGTCATGTGTAAAACCTCCAAATTTAGAAGTCCACGCAGGTTTGTTGTGAGTGTACCAGCATGAGCAGGGTAGACTATATGATATGTGCAAATGCTTTGTGCCCCATGAGACCCCCCCACAAGCTTCACAGGACTCTGTGAGGGAACCCTCTTCAAAATGCTTAAGATTAAATTCACACTACGAAGAGTTGGACACGACTGAGCGACTTCCCNGGAGGAGAAGGGGACGACCGAGGATGAGATGGCTGGATGGCATCACAGACTCGATGGACGTGAGTCTGAGTGAACTCAGAGAGATGGTAATGAACAGGGAGGCCTGGTGTGCTGTGATTCATGTGGTTGCAAAGAGTCGGACACAACTGAGCGACTGAACTGAACTGAACAAATGTATGGCAATAATCTCATTGTGGTTTTAACTTAAATTTACTTAATAATTAATGATGTTTGCGATCTTGGTATGTGCTTATCCATATATCTTCTCTGATTAACTGTTAAGAATTTTATGCATTTAAATGGGTTTTTATATTATTGAGCTTTGAGGGTTTTTTTTTTGTATATTCTGAATATGTATTCAGATATATGATTTGCACATATTTTCCCATTGTGGTTTATGTTTTCATTTTCTTAAGATTGTTTTTAGAAAAGCAGAAGTTATTATTTTATAGTCAAATTTATGTTTGTTATTTTAAACATTTTATAATATGCTTTTGGTGTTATATCTAAGAAAAAACGTGTAACCTACTATCACAAAAATTTTCTCCCTTGTTTTCTTCTAGAAATAATAGTTTTAGGATCATGATTAGTCCTTTGAAATTTACAGATGATGTAACAAATGGAATATCATAATTTTGCATATGGCTGTTGCTAAGTCACTTCAGTCGTGTCCGACTCTGTGTGACCCCACAGACGGCAGCCCAATGGGCTCCGCCATTGCTGAGATTCTCCAGGCAAGAACACTGGAGTGGGTTGCCATTTCCTTCTCCAATGCATGAAAGTGAAACGTGAAAGTGAAGTCGCTCAGTTGCGTCTGAATCAGCAGCCCCATGGACTGCAGCCTACCAGGCTCCTCTGTCCATGGGAGTTTCCAGGCAAGAGTACTGGAGTGGGATGCCACTTTATCGAAATTTTTCAGTACTATTGAAACATTATCTTTTCCCACAGAATGAAATCTACAACTTTGCCAAATCCCAGTTGACCATACATGTACAATCTGTTTTCTGGATTCTCTTCTGTTGCAATGATCAAAATATCTTAATGCCAAAAACATACTACCTTGATTACTACAACTTTACTGAAAGTTTTAGCATCTGATAGAGTAATTTCTTAAAGTCTGTTCTTCTCTTTCAAAATTGTTTTGCATATTCTATATCTTATGCATTTCCATTTGAACTTTAGAATCATCTTTTCAATTTCTACAAAACAACTTGCTCATATTTTTACTTGGATTGCTTTGAATCAATAGATAAATCAAGGGAATTTGGCATATTAAAATGTAGTCTTCCTGCCAATGAACAATGATTCTCTACAGGCAAAACTTGTTTTATTGTACTCCACTTTTTTGTGCTTCATAAGCATTATATTTTTACAAATTCAAAATTTGTGGCAACCTTGCATGACAATGCAGATGATGGTTAGCATTTTTTAATAATTTTTTTTTTAAATTAAGGTACATCATTGTGGTCTTGATTTGCATTTCTCTGATAATGAGTGATGTTGAGCATCTTTTCATGTGTTTGTTAGCCATCCGTATGTCTTCTTTGGAGAAATGCCTGTTTAGTTCTTTGGCCCATTTTTTGATTGGATCGTTTATTTTTCTGGAGTTGAGCTGCGTAAGTTGCTTGTATATCTTTGAGATTAGTTGTTTGTCAGTTGCTTCGTTTGCTATTGTTTTCTCCCATTCAGAAGGCTGTCTTTTCACCTTACTTANTATTTGGAGAAACAATGAGTAACTTTGTTCAGCTGGAGGGCAGGGCAAATGCATGGACTGAGCAGAGGTGAGGCAAGACAGTTAATTTGGGGAGATACTTGGTAAGGCATGGGTGCTGGTGAAAGTGAAAGTGAAGTCTCTCAGTCTTGTCCTACTCTCTACAACCCCGTGGACTGCAGCCCACCAGGCTCTTCCCTCCATGGGATTCTCCAGGCAAGAGTACTGGAGTAGGTTGCCATTCCTTCTCCAAGGGATCTTCCTGACCCAGGGATCGAACCCAGGTCTCCCGCATTGCAGGCAGATGCTTTAACCTCTGAGCCACCTAGAAAAGTATATTATCAGTCTTGGAAGGTAAGGGGTAACTTCTAAGTCATAAAATCAGAGTTGGGCTTTGGTACCATAAGTCAAACCAACAATTCACAGAAGAAATTTGATGGAGATTTTCTGAGAAAGTAGAGAAGTCTGTCCTTGCAGCACTTTAAATGAGGGGGATTGGAAGCCTGGGTTACAGGTGAAATGAATATTTCAAGAGAAAATTCCGATGATTTATTGGATGTCAATAATGCAAAATAAGTAATTTTTAAAAAGATTAAACTTTTATAAAAAGTAGCTTTAATAGAAATAAGGAGATACTTTAGTAAGATGGCTAACTGCCTAATTCTGGAGTCAGACATAGTTTTAAATGACCTTGAACAAAATGCTTGATTTCCCTAAGCCTCATTCCCTCATTTATGTAAAGAGTATAATCCTTATCACATAAGGGTGTTTTGACATTGAGACTTTAATTGAGGTAGAGCACTAGGTTGGAGAAGGCAATGGCACTCCACTCCAGTACTCTTGCCTGGAAACTCCCATGGACGGAGGAGCCTGGTGGGCTGCAGTCCATGGGGTCACTGAGTCAGACACGACTGAGCGACTTCACTTTCACGTTTCATTTTCATGCATTAGAGAAGGAAATGGAAACTCACTCCAGTGTTCTTGCCTGGAGAATCCCAGGGATGGCACAGCCCAATGGGCTGCCATCTGTGGGGTTGCACAGAGTGGGACGCGACTTAGCTGCAGCAGGAGTACTAGGTGATACATTAATTGGGAGAGAGTAATCAATCACTGAATAGGAGCTTCCCAGGTGGCCCTAATGGTAATGAATCTGCCTGCCAGTGCAGGAGATAGAACAAATGAGGGTTCCATCCCTGGGTTAGAAGCAGGGCATGACAACCCACTCCAGTATTCTTCCTTGGAGAATCCCATGGACAGAGGAGCCTGGTGGGCTATAGTCCATACGGTCACACAGAGTTGGGTACAACTGAAATTACTTAGCATGCACTCAATCATTCAATAATCTACTTCTTGTGCTAATTATTATTATTAGAACATTCAGGAAAAGAAATTCTCAACTGGGAATAATTTGGTTACAAGGGACAAAATCCTACTTAAATAAATTCAAGGGAAAATATGGTTGATTAAAACATATAGAGAATTTTCAATGAACCTAATGATAAATACTGCTGGTCTTCCCAGGAAGTGGGTGAGCTTTAAGAAATTTACTCTTTCCATATCTTTCTCATTGCCTTCTCTCTTATCCTGCTGAAGACCGGCTTCATTTACAAAGCTCCTTTTTCTGCTTCTCTATGAATTCAGCTTTCCTAGCATCAACTCCACTCCCAACTATTTATTATATTAAAATTCCAGTGGCCAGTACAGCCTTACTAACTCAGTCTCACATCCTGCTTTGAAACCTCTGTAAGACAGAATCCAAAATCAAAATGAATGGACATGTGTTCAGTGTCCACCTGACTCTCCACGTGCCAGGGATTAAGGTGGTTAAATGTCCACTATTCCTGCTGTGGCTAGGAGCAGACTTAACAAAAAAAGGGGAGTTGATGAGAAGGAAAATAATGTGAATTTTTAGCTAAAGGAATTAATTCAGGATAAAGACAGATGACATGTCCATTTTTGACCAACTCAAGGGTCTTTCAACACACTGAGAAATCAATTTCAGAACAGCATTTAAACCTAGTGTTTGGAAAGAATTTCTTGTGGCTCAGCTGGTAGAGAATCTGCCTGCGATGCAGGAGACCTGGGTTTGATCCGAGACCAAAGAAGCCAAATCAAAACCAAAAAAATGCAACAATTAAAAAACATATCAAATCCTGTTTCTTCTTATAATAGTAAAAACAAAACTACAAAATAGACTTGTCAAAGCCAAGATATTCCTCTACTCTTTAAAGAATTAGGTTGAGACCATCCATCTCAGTCGCTGCTGGAAGGCTGAGCGAGCCACTACTGGGCCATGTGATGCCAACACCAAGAAAAAGGACGGAGACAAGCAACAGCAAGGCCTGGGGCAACCAAGTGGTTCGTGTGATTAAAGAAGAGCTTGATGGGCCCAGAAGTCTTTGGGTAGAAGAACCACACAGCCCTCAGAGATGGTGTAGCTTGGTGTCTTCACACAAACGAAAGGTCCTTGCCATTCCCTTAACTAAGAGCACAGCAGCTTTGGTTAAGGTGGGAGTGGAGGACTTAGCACTTCGGTTTTATCCCATCCAAAGTGAGTAGTAAGGGGATGTGGCTGAAACCTTAAAGCTCTTCCAAGAAGCAGAATCTGAACAGCACAGACATAGACTAATCTCCTTTGGACCACTGAGGAAAGACCCTCGACCTGGATTCAGGAGACCCAGGGATAAATCCCAGCAGTTATGCTGTGCTGCAGGTAATGAAATTTGGAGTTTAAAAAGAAAATCAAAAATAAAATTTGAATCCCATCTATAGGCCATACATGTTGGCCTACATGTTGAGTGCCCAACATTTCTAATCCCCATTATCATTATTTGTAATTTACTAGTAAAATGTATGCTTCTACAGTGCCTGGCATTATAGTAAGCCCTCAGGAAAGGGTAGTCATTTTAATCTTGAACAAGTCACAATGTCTTTGCTCTTAATTTTGTCTATAAGAAGTTAGGACCAGGCAAACCCAAATCAGAATCTCTAGAAGTTTATGAAATAGAACTGGAGAAGATAAATTGGAATATCTAAACTTAATTATTCTTGTATGGGTTACATATTCAATCATTCCCAGTAAAGCCTTTAAACTGTACTCTTTTGCCCCCTGTATTGTATATAAGTAAAGGATTGAAGAACAACAAGAACTAAGTCAGCCAACCAGTTCATTCTGAGTGTGTGGCTTACAGTGAATCAAGCAAAAGAAAATATGAGTATGAAGCAAAAGTAGGAAAATATATTCATAAATTGCTTGCAATCTCTTGCTTATATTAACCTCCTCACTCCTTCCAAGAGTAACCAGGCTCCTTTTATATCTCAGGCCTTAAAAACAAAGTTGCTTGAAGGTCACATGCCTTTTGTAAAAACTAATGAGATTGTACTAATGTATCTGTGAGGAAGAAAGCCAGTCTTGATTGCAGTGGTGGGAGCGGGAACAAGAGAGATATTTCTGCAACCACAACAACAACAAAAAATGATGGATGAGATGCATTTTATAGGTGTTGGAAGCCTCTAGCCCCTCATTCTCAGCACCCCACAAAAAAGACTGAGCTATAAAGGACAGAACAGCTGAATGGTGTGTGTAGGGAGACAGGACTCTGATAACTGTTCTCCTACCTTTGGAAAGATTCCCATTTTTTGGTGCCCAGGTAGACTCCAGTTGTTTTTGTAAGCCCAGTATCTATTCCTCATTCTTTGATAACATTCCTGACTTTCCACTAGGCACCTCTCTTTCTCTGAGTCACTGTGATTCATGCAGAATGATCTACCTGCATTACTTAATCAAAACAATGCAATGAGAGCCAACTAAGGACTCATTTGTTGGAAAAGTGAAAAAGTTCTTCTATCAATATATTCACTAGGATAAGCAATACATAAAGTGGGGTACTTGGGGTGTCAGGTGGCCAACACTTTACCATGGGGCAAGAACCTGATAAAAAAAATAACTCAGATGAGGAGAAACATGAGAGAAAGATTTATAACATATGAGCACTTTTATCTAGCTGAGCCCACAGACGAGGCTCTTCCCTTGGACATTTCAACGATGCAAAACACATTTTCCAGTTTGGTTAAGATAGGTTGGGTTGGATTTGTGTCATGTGTAAAACCTCCAAATTTAGAAGTCCACGCAGGTTTGTTGTGAGTGTACCAGCATGAGCAGGGTAGACTATATGATATGTGCAAATGCTTTGTGCCCCATGAGACCCCCCCACAAGCTTCACAGGACTCTGTGAGGGAACCCTCTTCAAAATGCTTAAGATTAAATTCACACTACGAAGAGTTGGACACGACTGAGCGACTTCCCTTTCACTTTTCACTTTCATGCATTGGAGAAGGAAATGGCAATCCACTTCAGTGTTCTTGCCTGGAGAATCCCAGGGACAGGGGAGCCTGGTGGGCTGCCATCTCTGGGGTCACACAGAGTCGGACACAACTGAAGTGACTTAGCAGCAGCATCATCAGTCTATAAAATGGGAGCTCAGAGTAGGGTTATAATTTATTTACAATAATAAAATCGAGTAAATGACTTTTCCTCTATACCTGAATCTATGTAGAATGACTTTATAGCCATTTTAGCAGCAAAGTGTGTCCTCCACAGGAGGTCAGCCACCTCTTACTTGATCCTGCAGGTGGCTTTCCTGCAGATATTGATAACTGAGTCACTGCTCAATTCTTCAGGCATCAGCTAATATCAATAGGGCCAGCTTACTCTTAGTTGCTCTCACCTTTGCATCATTATCCAATAAAAAGAAAGAGTTGCAATGTTCAGCTCTATCTCAGGGTGACATTAGAAGCAAATGAGAGGGGTTCAGAAACTTCAGTAGGTCTCACAAGCTGCTGATGAAAGACTGAGAAAGACCTTTCTTTCAGATGCACTCTTAGGTTAAAGAATTATAGCTCATTTTTCATGGAAGATATACAGATGGTCAACAGGCACACATAAAGGTGTTCAACACCACTACTCATTCAGAGAAATGCAAACAAAACCACGAGATACTGTATCACACCTGTTGGAATGGCTATCACCAAACAGAAACAGTAAAGCTGAAGAAAAGGAAACATTTGTGCACTGATGGTGGGAATGTAAGTTGATACAACCATCATAGAAAATAGTATGACGTCTCCACAAAATATTAAAAATACAACTACCACATAACCCCACAATCCCACTTCTGAGTATTAATCTGGAGAAAAAAAAAATGAAGAAACTAAGTCACAAAGATATATGTATCCTTATCTTCACAGAAGTGTTATTTACAATGACCAAGATACAGAAGCAACTTAAGTGTCTATCAATACATAAATGGATAAAGTAAATGGATCACATATATATAAATATCAGAGAAGGCAATGGCACCCCACTCCAGTACTCTTGCCTGGAAAATCCCATGGGCAGAGGAGCCTGGTAGGCTGCAGTCCATGGGGTCGCTAAGAGTCAGACATGACTAAGCGACTTCCCTTTCACTTTTAACTTTTCATGCATTGGAGAAGGAAATGGCAACTCACTCCAGTGTTATTGCCTGGAGAATCCCAATGACAGAGGAGCCTAGTGAGCTGCTGTCTATGGGGTTGCACAGAGTTGGACACGACTGAAGTGACTTAGCAGCAGCAGTAGCAGCATATATAAATATATACACGTACTTACAGTTATTATTTATTTATACAAATTATTAGCCATAAAAAAGAAAAGATTATTAGCCATAAAAAAGAATGAAATTTTGCCATCTCTGGCAACATGGATGGACCAGCATGGGATTATGTTAAGGGAAATCAGTAAAAAAGACAATTACCATACAATTCCACTTATTTGTGGAATATAAAAAATGAAAGAGAAACGGAGTCACAGAGAAAACACACTGGTGACTGGCAGAGCTGAAGGACAAAATAGATGAAGGGGAATAAGAGGCATAAACATATCATAAGAGATAAAGCCTATTTATTCTCTATAGAGCTGCAGAGACTAAGGTACCAAAGACATTGTCTAGATTAAACGACAAATTAGTTCAAAAAAAAGAAAATGAAAAGGTGATTTCCATCAAGCTAAAGTACTTTATAGTTCCAATTCTTCTTAGCTCTGCCTTTCTCCCCTGATAAGTACATGGGATGACCAGGCAATGGAATATGACTACATCATAGGAACATCTAGATACCCAGGCCATGGCTGACACAGCAAAAAACTGTGACGCTGTCTCAGCTTCTACCTTTAGAACATGGGTACGTCCTGCCAAGATGTGAAATCTCTAGTGAAAGGCAAAGATCATGGGTGGATCCCTCACCTAGAGTCTTCAATACTTTCCTGTAGATGATAGTATAAGTATACTTTCTCCCCTCAGTAAGAACAGGATGAGGAAAGGAGGTGCTGAAAATGTGAGGAGCTCAAAAAAGTTGTTCTATTTTGCAGTTGTCAGATTCCATCTGTGCAAAAACTTTAGTCTGGCTGATCCCAGGAAAGGCAGATGAAAAACCAAGATGACCACAACTGGAAGGTCTAACTCAAAGGCAAGCTGAATGACCTAAGCCTTCATCTGTTCTGCAAGACTCTCAGTATAAATATTTAAAGCTGATATCAGATGTGAATATCTTTTTCAGCATTTAAGTGGCAACCTACTTTCTTTCTGGTTACAAAATTAAACTGAAGGAGAGAGAAAAACTAAAAATACACGAAGTGCAAGGCACAGCTCTGTGTCTACAGTACTGCACGTACTCCTCACTATAAATTTGTGAAGTAGAGGTTATTAGGGCTCCCCTGGAGGCTCAGTGGTAAAGAATCTGCCTGCCAAGCNTTCTTTTTAATGGCTGAGTAATACTCCATTGTGTATATGTACCACAGCTTTCTTATCCATTCATCTGCTGATGGACATTAGGCTGCTTCCATGTCCTGGCTGTTATAAACAGTGCTGTGATGAACATCAGGATACATGTGTCTCTTTCAATTATTTTATTTTTAATGTTTATTTATTTGGCTGTGCCCAGTCTTATTTGCCTGGAAAATCCCATGGACGGAGGAGCCTGGTAGGTTGCAGTCCATGGGATCGCTANTCGCAAAGAGTCGGACACGGCTGAGCAACTTCACTTCGCTCACTCAGTAAACGGAGAAGGCACTGGCACCCCACTCCAGTACTCTTGCCTGGAAAATCCCATGGACGGAGGAGCCTGGTAGGTTGCAGTCCATGGGATCGCTAAGAGTCAGACACAACTGAGCAACTTCACTTTCACTTTTCTCTTTCATGCATTGGAGAAGGAAACGGCAACCCACTCCAGTGTTCTTGCCTGGAGAATCCCAGGGACAGGGGAGCCTGGTGGGCTGCCATCTATGAGGTCGCACAGAGTCGGACACGACTGAAGCGATTTAGCAGCAGCAGCAGCAGTCTTATTTGCAGCACACTGGATCTTTAGTTGTGGCATGTGGGATCCAGTTCCCTGACCAGGGTTTGGAACCTAGGCCCCTTACACTGCAAGCACAGAATCTTATACCCATTGGACTAGCAAGGATGTCCCAAGATTCTGAGTTTTTAAAGAGGGGAGTTTTTCAATTTATGACAAATAAATTGAAAATCAAAATTCAAAAAAGAGAAATCCACTTTTCATGGAATACACACAAGGAAAGAAACCTATGAGGTACATTAAATAGTTGTCTATGTAGTAGCTCTTGGCATGAGAGTAGGGAGCAGTGAGAGACAGATGAGATTAAATAAACATGAGAAAGAGCTTGCAATAACAACATGATGCTGTGCACTTAAAGAGATGATTAGCTCATCTTTCTGCATCTGTAAAGGTGAAGTTACTCAGTCGTGTCCAAATCTTCGTGACCCCATGGACGGTAGCCTACCAGGCTCCTCTGTCCATGGGATTTTCCAGGCAATAGTACTGGAGTGGATTGCCATTTCCTTCTCCAGGGGATCTTCCCAACCCAGGGATTGAACCCAGGTCTCCCGCATTGTAGATAGATGCTTCACCATCTGAGCTGCATCTGAGTTTAATACAAATAAGTATAATCCCAACTCACCTCTTAGACTAGATTGCTCAGCTTTCCCTAGATGACCCTGTAATTTCATCCTGCAAAACTTTTTTCATGCTATTTTCTCTGTCTGAAATGCCACTTCTCTACTTTGAGTTGGATGTTTCTGAATCATTATTTAAAATGCTATCCAAACGCCTGTCATTCATGACAATTTTCTTAATTTTTCTTCCATTCCCCCCAAACAGAATATTCCTCCCTTAAGATTCTACCAAAGCTCTTTATTGCATTCATATAGAATTTATCATTTTAAAGTGAAAGTCGCTCAGACGTGTCCAACTCTCTGTGACCCCATGGACTATACAGTCCATAGAATTCTCCAGGCCAGAATACTGGAGTGGGTAGCTGTTCCCTTCTCCAGGGGATCTTCCCAACCCAGGGATCGAACCCAGATCTCCTGCTTTGCAGGTAGATTCTTTACCAGCTGAGCCACCAGAGAAATCATGTATTAATAATTACTCTCTTATCTCCTCTGGTAACACATAAACTGGATTTTTAAAACATCATTTTTTACCTAGCGAATAGTTGGTAGCCATTAATAGACTAAGTAAATACATGTGGATTCTATAGTTCACAAGTGACCCTAGCTGCCAAGTCTTTGTGTTTATTTAGCCCTTTCTTTAGAAATCCTTTGTTTACCTGAGATAAAATCATTTTCTGCTCTTATAAATATCATTCTGAACCAGTTTTTATTTGCTAAATGAACCACATATTATTTTATAATTTTTATATATGAATGAGTTAAACAGTTCTATAAATGTGGTGATTTCAGTTGCTCCTACTGGAAAAAACATTTATATCCAATCCTCCCCCACCCCTCCTGCCAGATTCTATAGCTTAGCTCCCTATAGATTTCTCTCCTTAGGAAAAATGTGGAGGTGAAAAGCAAGTTCAAAGGGTATGGCTTATTAATTACTGATGCTTTGATGACAAGCACTGGGGCAAAACTTCATTTACCTGCTGAAGAAATTTTCAACATCAGGCACATGTGAATGAAAACTGCTTCTGCCAAAACTTGCAACATTCTCCTAGAATTGAAGAGGGTACTGAAAAGATACTTAAGGTCTGCGAGAATTGACCTGGTCTCTCTAAACTAGAAGTCATCTCAGCTAGTGTTATCTTTACTCCTCTAATCAATATCTTCTCATAGTTGGTTGATTTCGAGGATTGCTTTTTTTTTTTTTT
>SJYW01018104.1:218159-246864 GCA_006410735.1 Raphicerus campestris
AGTACTGGAGTGGATTGCCATTTCCTTCTCCAGGGGATCTTCCCAACCCAGGGATTGAACCCAGGTCTCCCGCATTGTAGATAGATGCTTCACCATCTGAGCTGCATCTGAGTTTAATACAAATAAGTCTGTCTCTTATACACATCTCTAGCTCTTAACTACAAATATACTTTTCAAATTTACATAACTTTTGTATTTCTTATAAAATATTAATATTTAACATGCACTATTTCAGATAATTTAAAATGTGTTTCTAGAGCACATGTGCCTATGAAATCCACCTATACAATTATAGAAGATTTAAAATAGATGTACATTTAATTATATAATTTATATGTTTTACATGAAAAATTATATAATAAGCATATTTTACATTGAAAAATTTTAGAATTTTAGCATATATAAGTAAGCTGAGTGAAAAGGAATAGAGTAATATGAGTATTTCCTCTTCTGTTGTAAAAATTATGAGTAATTTAAATTTTTTTTCTTTTTCATATTTTTCCATTTTTTACAATGGAAATATACCACTTTTTTAACCNAAAATTCAAAAAAGAGAAATCCACTTTTCATGGAATACACACAAGGAAAGAAACCTATGAGGTACATTAAATAGTTGTCTATGTAGTAGCTCTTGGCATGAGAGTAGGGAGCAGTGAGAGACAGATGAGATTAAATAAACATGAGAAAGAGCTTGCAATAACAACATGATGCTGTGCACTTAAAGAGATGATTAGCTCATCTTTCTGCATCTGTAAAGGTGAAGTTACTCAGTCGTGTCCAAATCTTCGTGACCCCATGGACGGTAGCCTACCAGGCTCCTCTGTCCATGGGATTTTCCAGGCAATAGTACTGGAGTGGATTGCCATTTCCTTCTCCAGGGGATCTTCCCAACCCAGGGATTGAACCCAGGTCTCCCGCATTGTAGATAGATGCTTCACCATCTGAGCTGCATCTGAGTTTAATACAAATAAGTATAATCCCAACTCACCTCTTAGACTAGATTGCTCAGCTTTCCCTAGATGACCCTGTAATTTCATCCTGCAAAACTTTTTTCATGCTATTTTCTCTGTCTGAAATGCCACTTCTCTACTTTGAGTTGGATGTTTCTGAATCATTATTTAAAATGCTATCCAAACGCCTGTCATTCATGACAATTTTCTTAATTTTTCTTCCATTCCCCCCAAACAGAATATTCCTCCCTTAAGATTCTACCAAAGCTCTTTATTGCATTCATATAGAATTTATCATTTTAAAGTGAAAGTCGCTCAGACGTATCCAACTCTCTGTGACCCCATGGACTATACAGTCCATAGAATTCTCCAGGCCAGAATACTGGAGTGGGTAGCTGTTCCCTTCTCCAGGGGATCTTCCCAACCCAGGGATCGAACCCAGATCTCCTGCTTTGCAGGTAGATTCTTTACCAGCTGAGCCACCAGAGAAATCATGTATTAATAATTACTCTCTTATCTCCTCTGGTAACACATAAACTGGATTTTTAAAACATCATTTTTTACCTAGCGAGTAGTTGGTAGCCATTAATAGACTAAGTAAATACATGTGGATTCTATAGTTCACAAGTGACCCTAGCTGCCAAGTCTTTGTGTTTATTTAGCCCTTTCTTTAGAAATCCTTTGTTTACCTGAGATAAAATCATTTTCTGCTCTTATAAATATCATTCTGAACCAGTTTTTATTTGCTAAATGAACCACATATTATTTTATAATTTTTATATATGAATGAGTTAAACAGTTCTATAAATGTGGTGATTTCAGTTGCTCCTACTGGAAAAATCATTTATATCCAATCCTCCCCCACCCCTCCTGCCAGATTCTATAGCTTAGCTCCCTATAGATTTCTCTCCTTAGGAAAAATGTGGAGGTGAAAAGCAAGTTCAAAGGGTATGGCTTATTAATTACTGATGCTTTGATGACAAGCACTGGGGCAAAACTTCATTTACCTGCTAAAGAAATTTTCAACATCAGGCACATGTGAATGAAAACTGCTTCTGCCAAAACTTGCAACATTCTCCTAGAATTGAAGAGGGTACTGAAAAGATACTTAAGGTCTGCGAGAATTGACCTGGTCTCTCTAAACTAGAAGTCATCTCAGCTAGTGTTATCTTTACTCCTCTAATCAATATCTTCTCATAGTTGGTTGATTTCGAGGATTGCTTTTTTTTTTTTTTTTTCAGGTTCTTATCTTTGAGACTTTGATTCAGGTGTTTTCAGAGAGGCCAGTGTAATTTCTACCCATGTCAAAAACTGGAATTATGTTCTTAATATTTTATGCTTTTCAAAGTTTTATGTTGTAACATGACCTGTGATATTTCTCATACAGTGTTAAATAATGGTGGAATTACTATGACTAGAATAATAGCAGAGATTCCACTCTGTCGTGAAGAAATTTCTCCATAATCACTGATGCCATTTTAGTGGGTGAAGTGAGCTCTAAAAACTGAATGAGTGATTTCAGTAGGAGTGAAAAAGAAATATTTCTTAGGTCTTTTACCCAAGGGACCAAAACAGAATTTTTCTTTCCATGTGTTTTACTTGGCCAAATATAGATTTGAAAGTTAGAAATAACACTCTTGTTACCACTTCTCTAAAATCATTTCATAATCTGCTTGATCTCTCCCAGAAGGGATACTTGACTTTCCTGAATGTGATTAAGTTTCAATTCAAACCACCTCACTTTTATTACAAACAGAATTCTTCTCACCTCAAAATCTCATTTACCAGAAGCTCAAGGAATTCTGATTAGTTTCAAAGAAAGGGCAGATATGGAGATGCTAAAGCCATCAGTCAACCTAGACATCTCTTCTCACTGTTAATCTTCTGGATTTCTCTTATATCCCGCTCACTTTCCAGTAAAGCTGCCTGCGTTTTCCCATCCAGCGCACTTTTCATGAGGAATTTTCCCACCCTAGCTTCTTCCAAATAAAATTGGGAAGGGTATTTTAATTCTCTCCAATTCATTCAGTGCCTCGTGTGTATCTATGCAAGATGTCCTCATCACTTCTAAACAAATCAGCAGCATCTGGGTCCTGTTACACTTGGTGGCCTATTAGTGAACACACAAGAAATTGGTAATTTTTGTTCCCTCTGAGTAGGGGCACTTACAGCTGAAGAATAGATAGAAAGACTTCCAATATATTTCCTTAACTAAACTTGTAGATTATCTGAATTTGATAACATAGAAACACTACCTCTGAAACATAGTAATACTTAAACATTAAAATGTGGTGACTCGTAGGGATATACTCTGGGTGACAATAATAGGGAATGATATTATAAAATTATGTAATTTCTGTTATATGTTAGTTAATGGGTCTTCTCTCTCAAGACACAAAATCAATTAATCCAGATACAAAACACTCCCTTTAAGATGATTTTGCATTGAAAATTTCAGTGAATTCTTCTCACAACCTTATTGTATTTAAGAATAGCTCTGTCAATGAGTCTCAGAAGAATCTTTCTCTACATAAAACTCTAAAGAATAGACAAAATATATATACAGATGAGTTCTGCATATATTACTTATGCTAATATTCTATGACAGATGGTATAACACAGTTGGAAAACACACACACAGATCTTAAATACACACGCAGAGATCTTAAAAGCCAGAAGCCCTTGGTTTGAATTCCAGTTTCCCCATGCTTATTAGCACTTAACCTTAGGTAATTTTCTTACATTTTCTAGGCTTGATTTCTTGATTGCAAATTGGAAATGAGAATAATGTCTAATCCTGTAGATTGAGTGTGAACTTTAAAGGCATTAACTTATGTAAATTGCTTAGAACAATCTTGACAAAGGCAAGGTACTCAAAAAGTGGTTGACATCTTGCCTCCATGTGTCTTTGCATACAGATGACTTGTATTCTGATGGTTATCATTAGAATTTCATCCAGACTGTTTTACTGTCCCCAGGCCTTGGCTGGATTCCATTCAACCATACCATTGAAAGCAGACACTCTTCAATACCTATACTTGAGAGGGCACCATACTGCAAATGGTACTACTGGGTCAGGATGTAAAATTACCCGCCAGTCTTCCCAACATCCCACCACACTAACACAAATAGTCCATATTGAAAAGTTGAAATCAACTACTTCTTAGTTGAAGGATTGATGCTTTTGAACTGTGGTGTTGGAGAAGACTCTTGAGAGTCCCTTGGACTGCAAGGAGATCAAACCAGTCAATTCTAAAGGAAATCAACCCTGAATATTTATTGGAAGGACTGATGCTGAAACTAAAACTCTTATATTTTGGCATTGGAAAGGACCCTGATGCTGGATGGCAAAAGAAGGGGGCAACAGAGGATTGTTTGATGGCATCAAAAACTCAATGGAGATGAGTTTGAACAAACTCCAGGATATAGTGGAGGACAGAGGAGCCTGGCATGCTGCAGTCCAAGGGGTCACAAGGAGTCTGACACGACTTGGTGACTGAACAACAATAATTTCATAGTCAGGTGATTCTCAATGGCTCCTCCATATTATATTGTTCTTCTCATCACTTCTCCATCTTAACCTCATAAATTCTTTATACCGTTTCTGTGAGATTCTCCCCCATCTGCCTTACTAGAATGCAAGTATGTCTGAGGGTTAAAACAACTCTTACTTGTTTCTGTAATATCAGCCATCTCTTGATGATTAAATGTTGTGAATATCAGGCACACCACAAATATATTATTAAAAAGTACATGTTCTTTTTTAAATGAATTTATTTCTGGAGTCATGAAGCAAGGCTATTGTCTAAATAACTTATTCATCAGTCACAGAATTTCTTCGAGCTTTATTTTCTATTCAGTACTATTTGAAGTTTAACTTCTATTTTTTCATTGAACAAAGTCTAGTCAATTGTAATTATCCTTCCCAAATTTAATTTTGCTCTCTTTTGCCCAAAGCTATCAAAGCTTTTGACCCCAGGTCTTCTCATATTATTTTTGAGTTCTCCCTGGTATTTGTAACTCCACTAAGGACCATCTGTAGATTTAATTAACTTGTTGAATCCTCCTTCTTCCAGATCATTAATGAAGTTGTTAAATAAGTCTGAGTGCAGTGCTCATCTCTATGGTGTCTTGATGGTCCTTCAACCCCAATTATGTACTACAGTTTCCTTTGCCATTTCCTCTTATTTATATTCCCTTGATCATTTCCCAAACCATTGAAAGGCCCACGTCCAAATCATTTGAAATTACATTCCAAATGAAATTTCATATGAAATAGCTCTTGATTTTTTTAAAACCTGACTTAACTATCCCTAGTGGAAAGGCAATTTATGGCCCCAATTTTCATAACATCCTGAGAATTTAAAGAAATAATTCAAACAGTTAACATATTAAATAATGCTCTATTGGTCTTTGAAATTAGATAGAGACTCTACTTCCAAAGGGGAAATGTCTGTCTTTCCAGAAAGCTTCTTCTAATATTTTTTGAGAGAGAATAATTGTCATGAGATATAAATTAAATCACATCCCTTCCCCCAGTCTTCTCTATTCTGAAAGGGAAATATATTTTATATCCTCCAATGCCTCATCCTTTCATTCTACTATTATTGTATGTACATTTCATCCATGGTTTATTTTGATTTTTCATCTATGAGACAGAAACAATTTTAGAATTGAGGAGCTTAGTTCCAACTAAAGTTGCTAGATTAAATACTCACATCTCCCACGCCTTTCTCCATGAAACAGTAATAAAATAATATTAAAGGCATGTTATGAAGGACATAAACCCTCAAGAGCAAAGGACATTGGAGAAGATTCATGAGCAATAGAATTTTGGAAGCTAAAAAAGAGATAGATGAGAGTTAACTAACTCACTCAGAAGGCCTAAGAAAAATTATTCGTAACCTGCAGTGGAGAAGCCAGAAGAAGCCAGAAAGCAACGTGATTTATACCACAGAACACAGGAAGTGGTTGCATCAGCTGTCTCTGAAACTGCAGGGAATAGTGAGGCTAAGAGAAGAATACTAATTGGAAAGTAGATAAGTAATCAGTTAAGATTCCCCAGAGTCGTTCCCTCACCTCAACCAGACTCCTGGCCTTCCTCCTGCCGCAGCAAAAACTGCAGTTTCCTTCTCAGCAGAAGGTACCAGAGAAACTGGAAGACAGCTCAGAGCAGAGACATTGCATGAAAAACAAGGGGATCCCGTGGAAATACATATACTGAGTTGTGAAATCCTTTGCCTTATCTATCCTACTGGCTCTCACAATGCTAGCATCCAAGTATAATTCTTTCAGAAATGTCACTGATCCCTTCCATTAGACTGGAAGGATCTTCTCGAAAAATCTCAATTGCTCAAAAGAATAAACTTAAAATCATTCATCAATATTACACATAGGTAATGGCAACCCACTCCAGTGTTCTTGCCTGGAGAATCCCTGGGACGGGGGAGCCTGGTGGGCTGCCGTCTATGGGGTCGCACAGAGTTGGACACGACTGAAGCGACTTAGCAGCAGCAGTAGCAGCAGCATGAGAAGAAGAAAACCTCAGGGATAACTCTGATTACATGTGATCTAAAAATACCAGGGATGAAGGTGTGTGATTGACAACAATAATTTTTTCATTCTTTCTAAGATATATCTTGATGACAGTATTTTGGTTTTGTGAACTAATATAAAACTAAAAGAGATTCAAGTATCTATATTCAAAAGATGTTTTGAGCAACTGTTGTGTGCCAAGTGTTGCCCCAGCCCCTGGAAACACAGTGACAATAAGACAAAATAACTCTTGCCGCATGGAGTTTATATTCTGGCCGGGGGGTAGTTGGACCAGTCAAGAAAAGCATTATTGATGACAATACAACAGACAGAAAGTAAGAGCTATTTTAGTCAGGGGTGAGGGTCTTCCTGAGAAAGTAACATTTGAACAAAACTCTGCATGATGTGAAGGGGCAGATCATGAAAATATTTAGGAGAAGAACATTTCAACCAACCAACCTATAAGGAAAAGAGAATAGGAAAACAAGGGATTCAAGTAAAGATGCTTGAAATCCCCCCACCCCAAATGGTGAGGACAGAGAAATAACAGGGAGAGGAGTCCAGAGCAGGTCGAGTCATGTTGATCACTATAAAGATTTTGACTTTTACTGAGGAAATGAGCAGCCATGGAAGGTTTGGAGCAGAGAAATGACTGGATCCAATCTATGTTTCAGCATTATCCCCTTGACTACCATGTTATGATTACAAAGATGCAACAGCTATACAACAGTGGACAGGAGAAGAGTCTGGAGGTTTTGGCCATAATCTAGATTAAAGACAATGATGTCATGTGGAGAAGTGGTGGTAGTGATCATATGATGCTTGGATTTCAAATATATCTTGAAGGCAGAGCATAGATTTAGCTGTGCATTGCAAAAGAAAGAAGTCAAGGACAATTTCAAGATCTTGACCCAGAGAATGGGAAAGGGTAGATTTCATCACCAACTGGAATGAGGAAAACTATGGAAGGGATATTTTGAGAGGGAACAGATCAGGAGTACTCAAATAATTAGCAACCTTCAAAAATCAGTCTTTTCCATTTCAAGCACACCTCGTTATATGCACTTTATTCTATTATGCTTTGCAGACATTGTCTTCTTTACAAATTGAAGGTGTGAGGCAACCCTGTATCCAGCAAGCCTCTTGGCATCATTTTTTCAACTGCCTTTGCTTGCTCTATGTCCCTGTGTCACATTCTGGTAATTCTCAAAATATTTCAGACTGTTTCATTCCTGTTAAATTTGTTACAGTGATCGGTGATCAGTGATTTTTGTTTCCTTTGAAAATTGTTTTACTGAAGTATGGTTGATATACAATGTTTTGTTAACACAGCTATTTTTTTATGTTACTGCTACAACTCACTGAAGATAGAATTTTTGAGTAACAAAGTATTTTTAATTAAGGTGCATGCAGTGCTTTTTGAGATATAACGTTATTGCACACTTAGTGCACGTGTGCTCAGCTGCTTTAGCTGTGTCCAGCTCTGTGACTCTGTGGACTATAGCCTGCCTGGCTCCTTGTCCAAGGGAGTCTCCAGGCAAGAATACAGGAGTGGGTTGCCATGCCCTTCTCCAGGGGATCTTCCCCTCCCAGAGACTGAACCTGGGTCTCCTGCGTCTTCTCTTTTGCAGGTGGATTCTTTACCACTGAGCCACTGGGGAAGCCCTGCACGCTTAGTAGACTACCGTATAGAGTCAGACAACTTCTATATGCGCTGGGAAACCAACACATTTATGTGACTTGCTTAATTTCCATAGTCTCTTCCTTGCAGTGGTCTGGAATTGAATCTGCAGTATCTTCGAGGTACACTTGTACTTTAATTAATATCAGATATTAGTAATCATTGGTAATATTCATTGGAAGGGCTGATGCTGAAGCTGAAACTTCAATACTTTGGCCACCTGATGAGAAGAACTGACTCATTTGAAAATACCTTGATGCTAGGAAAGATTGAAGGTGGGAGGAGAAGGGGATGACAGAGGATGAGATGGTTGGATGGCATCACTGACTCAATGGACATGAGTTTGAGCAGGCTCCGGGAGTTGGTGATGGACAGGGAAGCCTGGCATGTTGCAGTCCCTGGGGTTGCAAAAAGTCGGACATGTCTGAGTGACTGAACTGAACTGGACTGATTGGTAATCAACACGTAAGTTTATATATGTGTTATAGGCAGATATAACATTAAGGCAGAAGCTGTCAATAAGGTGCATTTCAGTGACCAGAGTAGTTTAGAATGAGCTGGGATTTGAGATGTATGAGGAGGAGGAGCAGATAAAGCTGGAGAGGTGGGCAGAGGTCCAGTCATGGAGGTCTTCAGATATCATGCTGTGGAAGATGGACTTGATCTTAAGCACTGAGGAGGTACTGAAAGGTTTTCTTAGCAAGATTAATAAAATAATCTTCTAGAATCTCCCCTCACGGACTCAATCTTCTTGGCTAAAATTGCTGCCACACATAGATAACTTTAAGCTCTCTATAAAAATGGAGAATGCTTTAAAACCACATTAGTCCACAAAGCCTGAAACTTCTTATCTTTTCAAACACTACAAAATGAATGCTTAGATACTGCTATTTGATTTATTACATTTTGGACCCAAGGCAACACTTTCAGGCAACCTTTTCAAGTCAGTGGATCCTGTTAGGAGAAAGTGATGCAAATTGCATGAGTTTATATTCTTTTTTGGTCAGGCTAGTGGCTTCAATCAGATTTTTTCCACATGATCTACAGTGCATTAAGTATATTTTGATACAAACAATTCCTGGATACTAGTTACCAAGGAAAAATTTGCAATTTCTGGGTTCCAGTTGGTCATATTTTCACAGAAGCCTGGATTTCCTTTCTGTTCAGCCATTGTGCTTCAAGTTACAGGAGCTTTTGAATTTCCCAGGGCAGAGGATTAAAAATGAGCCTATGAACTCAACTCCTGACTTTCACAGTTCAATACGTATGAGCTTGCCTGGAGGGGAGGAAAAACTGCTTGTCATCTAAATACTCAGGAATTATTTTCTGCATTACTAACTAGACAGGTAATTCTTAATAGCTTTCATATATTTGATGGGGGATGTCAATTTATTAAAATGATTGGTGCCCTTCACTTTGCTTCCTGGGAGGCAAGCTGACAAAACTACTGGAAATACACAGAATTTCTATACAATACTATTTTTATGAATGGCATGCTTGCTAATGACATTTTTCTTCTTCATCTTCAACATAATAAACATTCACTTAGGTGTCTTTTAAATGTGATTTCAACTGGAGTCATTATGACTTGTGATCTATAAAATGAAGAGAAGGGACCATGTGAAATTTTGGGTCTTTGTGTATACTGATTCAAATATTAATTTACTAAATATTTGTTGAATTCAAGTGTAATAGGCTATTAAGATTGGATGTTTCCTCTGTTTGAGTTATGATATATAATAATATGTCATGTTTCAAAGCTGGGTGCTAGACTACCTTTATAACACTCAAAAATCAGTGGTGCCTACATTAACTATTAACCACTCTCCAGCTCTGTAAACAAAGACCTAGAAATTCAAGCAAGGGACTGCAATGAGGCCAGAAGTGAGGACTTGGTTAGAGAGAGCTACCTGGCATGCTTCCAGTTTCGGGTCACCCTCTCTTTTCTTTTCTCGGGAGCAAGAGGTAAGAATATCCACTGTAAAGTCATCCCAGGGTAACAGTCTTCAAGCCTAATCTAGAAATGTCCCCTCCATGGTTAGGTACCTAGCAAATGGTATTTGACTTCTGCTTTAAGAGTCTAAAGGTTAATGCCTGGGTCTGAGGGTGCCTCGGTCGTAGAGAATTAAAAAAAAAACAAAACACCTTAAGAGAGAATTTCACTTGGATTGAAGGAGGGGGAAAGTATCTCCTTTCCTGAAATCCTACAAAAGAGCTTCAGAGCATCATGCGAATCATGTTAATCTTGTAGAGCAAGGAAGCCACAAGACAGAAGTGGCCTTTCACAAGCTCAGAGCTACAGAAGGATGAAAGGACTGTCATGCTAAGGGAACTTTATTTGGATGTCCCTTGTGACCAAAGACCCTCACCGGAGCACTTCACCGAAGAGGATCTGGCAACTACACATCTCTTATCCAGAGGGCCTCGATGCTAGAAAACCACTGCACTGCATACAGGAGATCTTATTCCCTTTCCCATAGAAGAGAAAGGGTAAGAGTCTTGACACATAGGCATTTTACAACACAGTACCGAAAGAAAAGACGTCCGTACTGCGGACGTCTCAGATTGTGGCAGGCTGATGAGTGGAGTGTGCCAGGCACTCTATCACATGCTTTAAATAGACTACCTCATTTCATCTCACAATAATATTACACAATAAGCAAAACTGCTAAAAATCCTGTTTGTAGTGGCAAACTGAAGCTTAGAAACATTGTATTACATATATATTATTGAACATTGAAAGTTGCTCAGTCATGTCTGGCACTTTGGGACCCTTTGAACTATACAGTCCATGGAATTCTCCAGGCCAGAATACTGGCATGGACAGCCCTTCCCTTCTCCAGGGGATCTTCCCAACCCAGGGACTGAACCCAGGTCTCTCGTATTGCAGGAGGACTCTTTACCAGCTAAGCCACATGGGAAACCCATTACAAATATCTATATACACACACACACATGCACACATATATGTATATGTACACATACATACACACACACACACACACACACACATACACACACACACACACACACACACACATATATATATATAAAACCTCCTGAGAGTCCCTTGGACAGCAAGGAGATCAAGCCAGTCAATCTTAAGGAAAATCAACCATAAACACTCGGTGGAAGGGTTGATGCTGAAGCTGAAATGCCAGCNATATATATATATATATATATATACACACACATATATATATATAAAACCTCCTGAGAGTCCCTTGACAGCAAGGAGATCAAGCCAGTCAATCTTAAGGAAAATCAATCATGAACACTCGGTGGAAGGGTTGATGCTGAAGCTGAAATGCCAGCATTTTGGTCATCTGATGCAAACAGCTGACACGCTGGAAAAGTCCTGGACACTGTCAAAAACTGAGGGCAGAAGGAGAAGGCGTCAAGAGGATGAGATGGCTGGATGGCACACCAATGCAATGGTCATGAGTTTGAGCACACTCTGGGAGATGGTGAGGGACAGGGAGGCCTGGCATGCTGTAGTCCATGGGGTCGCAAAGAGTTGGACACGACTGAGTGACTGAACAACAACACCATGTGTAACCAATACCAATCCAACACCACAGNTTGGCCACCTCATGTGAAGAGTTAACTCATTGGAAAAGACTGTGATGCTGGGAGGGATTGGAGGCAGGAGGAGAAGGGGACGACTGAGGGTGAGATGGCTGGATGGCATCATTGACTTGATGGACGCGAGTCTGAGTGAACTCCGAGAGATGGTAATGGACAGGGAGGCCTGGCGTGCTGTGACTCACGGGGTCGCAAAGAGTCGAACACGATTGAGTGACTGAAATGAAGTGATATATCTATGCTTCTATATCTAGACTATGAGATTCATAAATATCACAGTCACAATTTTTGCATCTCTGACTTACTCTATATCATCCTGAACTCTGGTGACAGCTGAACCCATATTTGTTGGTAAGGTAAATTAACTACACAGAGGCAATTAAAATATTTGAGTAGACAGTCTTGTGTATAAAATAACTGTATCATGAAAGGTGAGATAACCATTTGATCAAGTCAGATCAAGTCATTACAGCTTTAAAAGTTTATCAAGTATCTACTATGTGCTTGACACCAGATACTCTGAAAAAAGATATGGCCTCTGTTTTTTATAATCTGAGATTCTAATACAGTGGTTCTCTCTGAGGGCAATTTCCCCCCAGGGGACATTTGGAAATGTCTAGACACATTTTTAGTTGTTACAACTGGAGAAATGTTACTGGTGGGTCGAAATCAGGGTTACTGTGGAAAATCCTACATGAACCAGACAGTCTCACAACTAAGAATCATCCAGCCCAAAATGTCAATATGATGAGAGTTGAGAGAAAACAGTCCCTTAATGTAGTAATTAATATACACTTACTGAGTATATTCTGTACAAAGGATTATTCTGAGAATCATTACTCAAACAGACATAAAAAACATTTCAATTTATGGGTTTATATTCTAGGGGGAAGATACAGAATAACAAAATAAACATGTCAGTGACATTGCAAGTTAGATGATGACAAGCATGGCAAAAACTAGAGCAGAGCAGGAGAATGGGAAGGGGGCCAGTGGGGAAGGTTGTAAAAGACAGGTGATCACGGAAGGCCCTGAGACTGTGGCATTTGAGAAAAGACCCAAAAGGAAAAAGAGTGAGCCCTGCAGTAATCAAGCAGAAGAGTGATCCAGGCGGAGGATACCACGAGTGCAGAGTCCTAAGGAGCAGACTGCAGATTCCATAAAGCTTTAGAGATACGCAAAGTCAAGAGGAGGTAGAAGAAAGGAAAGGATTGTTTCTGCCTGGAAGGTCAAGAATGGCTCTGCAGAACTAATGCCTCCACTGAATCAGAAAAATAAATAATAAGCAAACAGGCAGATTGGGGCCAAGGGTGGTAGTGTCTGCGGGAGGAATAGCATCTGCAGGGGTATAGAGGCACGGAGCATGACCAGGTAGCAGAGGAGGCTTCAGTGGCCTGGAAAAGGGACTGAGAGGAAGGAGGAGCAGAGAGAGGCCTGTCTAGGACTTCATAAAGGCAGGATTTGGTTCACTTCATAGGTGGGCCATTTCTTCTCTGCCTGTTTCACCACATACCCACTGGTCTTTAGGACTGTCCATATGACTTTATTTTTCCACAGCTCTGGAAGAGTGATTTTTTTCTTAGGGAGACAGAATCAAATGTTTAATACAAATTCATTTTTGGATTTTAAAATCACTGAGATGTAAAACTAGAGAATCATATAAAAGGAAAAGCAATTCAACAGGAAATTACTGAGAACTTGGGAATGGGGGACATTAAATCCTGACTGTCTGCACCATGCTGGGGGCAGTGGGGGGAGGTCAATCACTGACACATCACCCAAAGAAGCGGGGTGCCTCAGTAAGTCTTTAGTACCACCTATGACTCAATTGATGCTTTTGAGCTGTGGTGTTGGAGAAGACTCTTGAGAGTCCCTTGGACTGCAAGGAGATCCAACCAGTCCATTCTGAAGGAGATCAACCCTGGGATTTCTTTGGAAGGAATGATGCTAAAGCTGAAACTTCAGTACTTTGGCCACCTCATGTGAAGAGCTGACTCATTGGAAAAGACTGTGATGCTGGGAGGGATTGGGGGCAGGAGGAGAAGGGGATGACTGAGGATGAGACGGCTGGATGGCATCACTGACTCGATGGACGTGAGTTTGAGTGAACTCCAAGAGATGGTAATGAAGAGGGAGGCCTGGAGTGCTTTGATTCATGGGGTCACAAAGAGTTGGACATGACTGAGCGACTGAACTGAACTGAACTGATGACTCAGTGAGGTGTCAAGAACATGACTCTGGAAAGAGATACCTAGGTTCTAGTTATGGTTCCAGCTCTTATCAGCTGGTTGATTTTTTTCCCCTGGCTTTATTGAGATATAACTTACATAAGTTCAAAGTGTACATGTTATTTTGGTATATTTATATATTGCACAATGATTACCATCATGACTGTTTTTAGAAAACTCTTTCATCTCCTTGAGCAAACTTACTTCTATTTTTATTTTTAAAGAATTATACTTGATTTAAAATGTTGTATTAATTTTAGTTGTATAGCAAAGTGATTCAGATATATATATACATATAAGAATATATGAATATATATGCATGTATCTCTTTTTCAGATTTTTCCCTAATAGGTTATTACAAAATATTGAGTATAGTTCCCCGTGATTTGCAGAATGTCCTCACTGCTTACCTGTTTCTTATATAGTAATATGTATATGTTAAACCCAAAACCCTAATTTATCCCTTCCCCACGTTCCCCTTTGGTAATCATAAATTTGTTTTCTGTGTCTCTGGGTCTATTTCTGTTTTGTACTACAATAAATTAATAAATAAACATACAAACTTCTTACTCATATACCTAGGACATAAAGAAAACCTACATCATATTGTTACTACCAGGCTTAAATAAGATAGTGAAGGTGCAAAATAAACTCAAAATGGATTAAAAACTAAATGTAAGACCAGAAACTATAAAACTCCTAGAGGAAAACATAAGCAAAACAATCTCTGACATAAATATCACAGCAAGATCCTCTCCACCTCCCAGAGTAATGGAAATAAAAGCAAAAATAAACAAATGGGACCTGATTAAACTTAAAAGCTCTTGCACAACAAAAGAAACTATAAGCAAGGTGAAAAGACAGCCTTCAGAACGAGGAGATGTGTATANTGTTGTATTAATTTTAGTTGTATAGCAAAGTGATTCAGATATATATATACATATAAGAATATATGAATATATATGCATGTATCTCTTTTTCAGATTTTTCCCTAATAGGTTATTACAAAATATTGAGTATAGTTCCCCGTGATTTGCAGAATGTCCTCACTGCTTACCTGTTTCTTATATAGTAATATGTATATGTTAAACCCAAAACCCTAATTTATCCCTTCCCCACGTTCCCCTTTGGTAATCATAAATTTGTTTTCTGTGTCTCTGGGTCTATTTCTGTTTTGTACTACAATAAATTAATAAATAAACATACAAACTTCTTACTCATATACCTAGGACATAAAGAAAACCTACATCATATTGTTACTACCAGGCTTAAATAAGATAGTGAAGGTGCAAAATAAACTCAAAATGGATTAAAAACTAAATGTAAGACCAGAAACTATAAAACTCCTAGAGGAAAACATAAGCAAAACAATCTCTGACATAAATATCACAGCAAGATCCTCTCCACCTCCCAGAGTAATGGAAATAAAAGCAAAAATAAACAAATGGGACCTGATTAAACTTAAAAGCTCTTGCACAACAAAAGAAACTATAAGCAAGGTGAAAAGACAGCCTTCAGAACGAGGGAAAATAATAGCAAATGAAGCAACTGACAAAGAGTTAATCTCAAAAATATACAAGCAGCTCATGCAGCTTAATACCAGAAAAACAAAAGACTCAATCAAAAAATGGGCCAGAGAACTAAACAGACATTTCCCCAAAGAAGACATACAGATAGCTAACAAACACATGAAAAGATGCTCAACATCACTCATTATCAGAGAAATGCAAATCAAATTCACAATGAGGTGCCATCACACACTGGTCAGAATGGCTGTGATCAAAAAAATTTCCAAACAATAAATGCTGAAGGGAGTGCGGAGAAAAGGAACCCTCTTACACTGTTGGTGGGAATGCAAACTAGTACAGCTACTGTGGAGAACAGTGTGGAGATTCCTTAAAAAATTGGAAATAGAATGGCCATACGACCCAGCAATCCCAGTGCTGGGCATACACACTGAGGAAACCAGAATTGAAAGAGACATGTGTACCCCAGTGTTCACTGCAGCACTGTTTACAATAGCTAGGACATGGAAGCAACCTCGATGTCCATCGGCAAATGGATAAGAAAGCTGTGGTACATACACACAATGGCATATTACTCAGCTATTAAAAAAGAATGCATTTGAATCATTTCTAACGAGGTGGATGAAACTGGAGCCTATTATACAGAGTGAATTAAGTCAGAAAGAAAAACACCAATAAAGTATATTAACAAACATATATGGAATTTAGAAAGATGGTAATGACGATCCTACATGTGAGACAGCAAAAGAGACACAGATATAAAGAACAGACTTTTGGACTCTGTGGGAGAAGGTGAGGGTGTGATGATTTGAGCGAATAGCATTGAAATACGTATATTATCATATGTGAAATAGATGATCAGTTCAAGTTTGATGCACTGAAACAAGGCACTCAAAGCTGGTGCACTGGGAAGACCCTGAGGGATGGGATGGGGAGGGAGGTGGGGGGTTTCAGGATGGGGGACATATGTACACCTGTGGCTGATTCATGTCAATGTATGGCAAAACCCACCACAATATTGTAATTAGCCTCCAATTAAAATTAATTTTAAAAAAAGATAGTGACGCATGTGGCATAATGGCCACATGGCATAAGTGCTCAATAAATGTTAAAGCTGTCAGTCTTTTTCTCTCTAGGTTAATTAATATAATACAGTATTCTTTTTCCAATATCAAAACTCTTTGCAGACTACTTCCTGGTGGCTCAGATGGTAAAATAATCTGTCTGTAATACAGGAGACCTGGTTTCAGTCCTTGGGTCAGGAAGATCCTCTGGAGAAGGGAACAGCTACCAGCTTCAGTATTCTTGCCTGGAGAATTTCATGAATAGAGGAGCCTGGCAGACTATAGTGCATGGGGTCACCAAGTGTCGGACATGAATGAGTGACTAACACACTTTCCTTAACTTGGGCACAAGTCAATGGCAGAGTCGGTGTGAGAGCTTTTTGAGTGTTGGAGTCTACCTAGTACTTAGTCGCTCAGTCATGTCCGACTCTGTGACCCCATGGACTATAGCTGCCAAGCTCCTCTATCTGTATGGACTCTCCAGGATAGAATCGTGGAGTGGGTTGCCATGTTGGAATCCATAATAACAGCAAAATAATGAGGGACATTAAAACCCTAAGAAAAGTAATAGAATGAGAGAAGGTGTTCAAATTTCCAAAGGCAAAATTCAGGAAGTTAGTGCGGGACTCCCTACACATGTAAAACTAAAGCAATTTTCAAATTTCATCCTGGCAACAAAAACTCTGAAAGCAATTCAGACTCTGGCATCGTGTTTACAGGAGCAGAAAGAAATGGAAGCCTGCAAGTGCTTGCTGTGAAAAGCAATTGAGAAGAAAGCCCAGGGTGAGAGGTCAGAAGGGTCCCTGTAGCACTACTGTATTGGAGCCCAACACACCTATTAGCCCTGGAGCTCATGGTCTAGAGTCTCTTAAGAAATAAATTCCAGTAAGCTCTCCTAGGGGCTTCTCTGGTGGTTCAGAGGTTAAAGCGTCTGCCTGCAGTGTGGGAGACTGGGGCTCGATCCCTGGGTCGGGAAGATCCCCTGGAGGAGGAAATGGCAATCCACTCCAGTATTCTCACCTGGAGAATCCCACGGACGGAGAAGCCTAGTAGGTTACAGTCCACGGGGTCGCAAAGAGTCGGAAACGACTGAGCGACTTCACCTCACCTCACCTCCTAGGGAACACTATTTTGTGATTTTGTATAACTGCATAGAATTAGATGTTAAATCTTCAGGGAGATATGGATCCCAGCTGCAATGACAGCAGCTGGTTAACTCAGGTAGACCCAAGCTCTCTCGAGAGCTCTTCCATTTCCCATCTTGGAACTTGAACAGTTTCTCAGATTTGTGAAGAGTTTCATGCAAAGTGCTTCCTAAGAATCCTCAATGGTGATGTGTAATAGTATCCTCATCTGTAAATGGGAAAACAGAGGAGAGAGGCAGATAACTTGCTCCAGAGAAACTTAANCTTGAAGAAAGGCAGATTTCCATACAAATATATAGTTTCACTATCATAGATTAGGAGAACAGTGTATAAGTATAACATACTGGTTTGTCAAGTTGGTTCTGAGCCTTTAGGTGGAACCCACTTGAAGAGTCAAGGATAAATACATAGCACATTAATATAGCTTAAGACAAACATTTCCATAAGAAAAATGCATTGGGTAGCTCCAGGTTTAAGAAAAGTTAAGTTCAGATGGAACCAGGTGTCATAATGGCAACACAGAATTTTAAGAGAAATCTCTTTTTAAATTTGTATAGAGAAGGGGAAAACATATAACACTAGTTTGTTTCCTCCTGCCACTTGAGAGAGAGATAAAACATGTCTGACACTTGCAGCCTATTTCTTCCTTTTGCAGACCCCTGGCCTTCCTGTCTGTCACCCTCTCAATAATGTCTTATCAAAGAAAGAATGTCAATAAAGAAAAATAAACTTAGTTTAAATGAGCCAAATAAAAATTCTTGAGTGGAAAACTACAACTAAAATAAAGGATTTACTAAGTATTCCCCAAAAGTGACTTGAGCTGACAGACAATCAACACACTTGAAGACAGATCACAGGATTATTCAATACGAAGAAAACAGAAAAAAATGAAGAAAAATAAAGAATCTCGGAAATTACAAACACTGTTAACGTACAATAGATGCATAATTGGAACATCAGAAAGAGAAGGAAGCGAGAAAGGAACAGAAAAGAATTAAAAGAAATGATGTTCAAAATTTCCCAAATTAGATGAAAAACATTAATATATACACTCAAAAACTTCAACAAAATCTAAATAGGATAAACACAAAGAAGCTCGTACCCAGACAGATCATAGTAAAAATATTCAAAATCTAGGACAGCAGCAAAGGAAAAATGACTTCATGTATAAGAGACTCTCATGAGATTAATAGCTGACATCTCATCAGAAAAAAATGGATGTTATAAGACAATAAGGTGACATAAAGACCTGAAATAATAAGTTGCTCAACAAAAATCCTGTTTCCAGAGAAAATATCTCCAAAGAAGATATAGGAATGTCCAATAGGTACATGAAAAGATGTTCAATATCACTAGTTACTAGAGAAATGCAAATTAAAACCAAGAGTGAGATATCATCTCATCCCTGTTAGAATAACCATCAACAAAAATATAAGAGATAACAAATGCTGGCATGGATTTGGAGAAAAGAGAACCTTTGTGCATGGCTGACTAGATTATAAATTGATACAGACACTATGGAAAACAGTATGGTGGTACCTCAAAAAAAATTAAAAATAGAACTACCATGTGATCCAGTAATTCTACTTTTAAGAATATACCCAAAGGAAACAAAAACACTCCTTTGAAAAGATATCTTCNTGAAAACAGTATGGTGGTTCCTCAAAAAAAATTAAAAATAGAACTACCATGTGATCCAGTAATTCTACTTTTAAAAATATACCCAAAGGAAACAAAAACATTCCTTTGAAAAGATATCTTCATCTCTATGTCTAGTGCAGCATTGTTACAATAGTCAAGACATAGAAACAACCTAAATATCCACCAATGGATAAATAAATAAAAAGGTTGTAGCTGGTATTTATAAATACACAAACACATACACATATACACAGCCTTAAAAAACAAACAAGGAAATCCTACCATTTGCAATAACATAGATAAACCTGGTGGCTCAGACGGTAAAGTGTCTGCTTGCAATGTGGGAGACCCGGCCTCGATCCCTGGGTTGGGAAGACCCCCTGGAGAAGGAAATGGCAACCCACTCCAGTACTCTTGCCTAAAAAATTCCATGGATGGAGAAGTCTGGTGGGCTACAGTCCATGGGGTTGCAAAGAGTCGGACACGACTGAGCGACTTTGTTTCGTTTTGTATATACCTGAAAGCATTATGCCAAGTGAAGTAAATTAGATAATGAAAGACAAATACTGTATGATCTCACTTACATGTGGGATCTAAGCCAAATAAAAAGATAAACTCATAGAAAAAGAGATAAGATTTGTGTTTACCAGAGGAGGGGGTAGGGGAGATCAGGGAAAGGTGGTCAAAATGAACAAACTTTCAGTGATAAGACAAAGAAATACTAGGAATGTAATGTTTAACTAAATGCCTACAGTTAACACTACTGTATGATACATTTGAAAATTTTTAAGAGATTTGCCCTAAGAGTTCTCATCACCAGGATAATTTTCTTTGTATTAAATTTGTATGAGATGAAGGATGTTATCTAAATCTATTGTAGCCATCATCTCATAATACATGTAAATCAAGCCATAATGCTATACATCTTAAAATTATCAGTGATGTCAATAATTTCTCAGTTGAATGGGAAAAAAAACAGAAGAATTACATAAGAAAAAAACAATCTTTCAGCAATGACAAAAATAAAGACATTCCCAGATAACCAAACTGAGAAAATATGTTGCTAGGTAGCTCATTACAAGAACTACTAAAGGAAGCTCTTCAGTTTAAAACAACTGACCCCAAATGGGATTTGTATCTATATTAAAAAAAAATAAAAGTACTTATGCAATTATAACACAATATGGATGTATATTTCTTATCCTTTTTTCTCTTGGCTCATTTAAAATGCAATTGTATAAAGCCATGTGCATGCAATTTTATTGCTCGGCCTGTAACATATTTAACTATGATATATTTAACAATAACTACACAAAGAAGGTGAGTGGAAGCAAAGCTATATTGGCAAAATGAATTCACATTAGATAGCAACTTACATTCACATGAATAAAGGAAGAGAACCAAAAATGGCTAATAAGATTACTACAACAAAATGTGTAAACCATGTCATTGTTCTACTTATTTCTTTCAGCTACTTTAAAAGCTATAAAATTATGCAATGAATTATAATAAGCATGGTTGGGCTTTTAGTATATATTAAGTAATATGTATAGCAGTACTAGCATAGATGGAAGAGGAAATAGAGTGGTATAGGGATTTTTATATTTATTTCACTGGAATTAAATGAATATAAATCTGACATGGACATTTAAATTAAAATCTGCATGGTAAGCTTTAGGTCAACCACTAAAAGAATAACTCAAAACATTTAGTGAAAAAGCCATTAATCAAAATATCTACTTAATTTTAAAAAAGCATTAACAAGAAATTCAGTTGTTTTATTTTTTTTAAGAACATAAGACAAAATGGAGAAAATGGTAGACATAAATCCAACTATAAAAAAACATTAAATATGAATAGATTAAAAATCCAGTCACAAGACAAAGATTTTCAGGCTGGATGTTTTTAAGAAAGCAAGTGCACACACAAAAAAACAAGGCAAATGAGAATGGAACTGCATCTTTTAAGTACTAAGAAAAATATGTATAATTCTATGTACAGTGAAAACATCCTTCAAAAATGAAGGCAAAATATTTTTCAGGACCACAATAGATGAGAGAGTTTACCAGCAACTTTCATTCTACTAAAGGAAGTTTATCATGTGGAAGAAATCAATACCAGATGGAAAAACTGATTCTTAAAAAGAAAAGGAATAAAGATTGCCAGGGATGAAAAATACGTGGCTATACACAAAAGATATTTTTATTCATTTAAATATTTTTTAAACTGACAATTTGAATCAAAATAATACTAATGTATTTCAGAGGTTATAATGTGCATAGAGGTAAAATGTATGACAATCAGAAACAGATGTTGGAAGTAAATAATTGAAATATATTCATTTGGAGATTTTGATTTAAACATGAACAGAATAAGAGCATTTGAGGTAAAGATGCATATTGCAAACCATAATACAATCACTGAAAACAAAACCAAAAATGCATAGCTATTAAGTGACTAGTCAAGATAAAATGGGATAGTAAAAATTATTCTATTCATTTAAAAGGCAGGAAAAGAAAAAGAGGAGCAAAGAACAGGTGGAACCCATAGAAAACAAACAGCAAGATGGTAGATATAAATTCACAAAGAATTAGTGTTCATTCCAGCTTTACTCATAATAACCAAAAAAAAAAAAAGGAAAAAACCCTGAAACCGCCCAAATGTCCATGAAAATGGGACAGAATGGTGGTATATCCATGCAATTAATTATTCAGCAATAAAATGGGATAAACCACCAATATACTGCTACATGTAGATGAACTTCAAAAAAAATCATCCTGAGATAAATAAGCTTGGTACTAAAGAATTATATACTTTGTGGTTCTACAGATATGAAGTACTTGGGTAGGGAAAGCTATTATAAAAGCAGTCAGAACTGTGGTTGCTTCTGGGTGGAGTCAGTGCCTGAAAAGGGGCACAAGTGAACTTTCTGGATGATGGGAATGGTTTATAGCTTGATAGTGATGAGATTAAACAGGGAGATAGTTTTCATAGGTTGTTGAAATGTACACTTAGGATCTGTGTATTTAACTATATGCAAATAATACTTCAATTGTAAAATGCTTTGCAAATAGGCTTTTCAAAAGTTTAACATGAGAAAACATGCAAAAGGCCAATACAAAAATGGGAAAATTTTCAACTGTAATAGTAATCAAGATGGTCACTTTAAAACAAGTGGAATATTAATTTTTTACCCCCAAATCAGCAACACATTTAGAAGGTAATATTCAATGCTGGGAAGAGGTGACAAGACAAGCATTTTCATGTGATATTGTGAGAAACTAAATTGTTTTAGCCTTCAGGGAAAGTTAATTATTCTATTTCCAGGCATCTACACAAGAGAAATGAATCAAGAATGTAGACAAAGATTAATATAAAACAATATCCTCTGAAGCATTATTTATAAGCGAGTAGCATTAGAAATAACCTAAACACTTAAGTCTTAGAGAAACAAGTCAGAAAATAGAATTATATATTCATAATGATAAAACAATACAAGGGAAGAAAAAAGGAGCCATACTGGAAAGGAATTAATATTATTTTCTCTGAACAATAAAATTATGGTTTTATTTTTATTTTGTATTGTAGCTTTCCAGTTTTTGTAAAGATTTTTATTTCTCCAAGAAGGAAAAGAAACTCCTATTTTAAACGACACACAGAAAGACTAATAAAGAGAAAGTCAGAGGCAACTTACAAAACAGAAAGCAAATATGCTTTTTAAAAAAGGGCAAAGAAAACCCGATCAGTAAATTCTTTGCAGACAGGGAAGAAATGGTAAATAAGATATGCTATTCTATAAGCAAAAGGAGAAAGACAATGTATTTCTCAGAGAAAATTAAATGTTTCCAAGACCTACCTGTATAATATTCTTCTTCTTCCTTTATCTCAATCTCAGCCTTTTCTTTTCCTCTCACTTGCTTATTAATATCGTCCCTTTTGTTACTTGTGGAATTTAAACCAAACAACCATTGCTTTTTGAATAATGTCTCTTTTCTAGCACGTTGGTAGAAAAGTACCAATTGGCAGACCACTTGGATATCTCAGAATATCCAATTAACAGACTATCTCCACTGAACTGTAAGTTGCTTTAAGCAGCCTGTATTTCCTTAGTCACTCCATCCTCTATGGAACTCAGTGGCAAAAAACTTTACTCTGTTTCAAGGAAGGCATCGCTAGGCTTTCTCTGGGAAGCAAGTATATCTAGCAGCAACACAATACTTTAAGAATAGAAAAACAATAGTATAATAAAATAAAAGATGTAGTATATCAGCAGTACTAGCTTTGAGAATCAAGACTGAACTATTAATTTGTGAACTACCTAAGATAGTTTTCCCTGGAAGACCCAAAGGAGTACAAGAATGAGAGAAAATAGAGTCAAATGTTCTCTTGTCTGAATCACAACCCTGCAGATACTAAATGAACTGCACAAATTTCAAGCGTTTAAGCCTGGGATTTTTATTTCCAAACTGAGGTAAGAATGACTGTCTCACAGGGCTGTAGTGAGGATTACATAAAATAATGCTAGCAGTTTCCAGCACCATGACTGGCCACATAGGTAGGAAACATTAATTTCCTAAGAAAAATGTTGATCTTTCCCTTTAGGAAATTAGGACCTAGCAGAATATGTCAACATTTTGTAAGAAATAATCATCCAAGGCAGACAGCTATGCAACAACAAGTTCTCTGAGAACTGGAAAAAAAAAAGAGTGATTAGTCTTAGTATGGAGTTGGGGGCGGATAGTAAACATCTATATGACTCCCTATGTTTTCACTCAGCCAGACAATGTTTTGGACTGGGGATACGGTGGGGAACAGAAAGAGTCCTTCCACTTAGTTGAACCGATATTCTACTGGAAGGTGTCAAATAATAGACACGTATACAAACAAGAAAATTCCAAGTGATACAAAGGCATTGTAAAATAGGGTAAGATGCTGGAGAGACTGGAAGCTAGTCCAGTGAGGTGCTCAGAAAAAACTTCTCTGAGATGACACTTTAACTGATCTCTAAATGAAAAGGACAGTCACCTTGGAGCCATGTCAGAGGTTAAATGAGAGGCACTATCAGAAGTTAATTGGAAGAGAGGTCCCAAGATGGTTGAGAAATAGGATGGGGTGACCACTTTCTCCCCAGCAAATACATCAGAAGATCTTCTGTATGTGGAGCAGCTTCCCCAAAACAACTTCTGAATGCTGGTGGAGGACCCCAGATACCCAGAAAGGCAAACCAATCTCTTTGAAATGAGGTAGGACAAAGGATCGGAGAAGGCAATGCCACCCCACTCCAGTACTCTAGTCTGGAAAATCCCATGGATGGAGGAGCCTGGTGGGCTGCAGTCCATGGGGTCAATAAGAGTCAGACACGACTGAGCGACTTCACTTTCACTTTTCACTTGCATGCATTGGAGAAGGAAATGGCAACCCACTCCAGTGTTTTTGCCTAGAGAATCCCGGGGACGGGGGAGCCTGGTGGGCTGCCATCTATGGGGTCGCACAGTCAGACACGACTGAAGCGACACAGCAGCAGCAGGGCAAAGGACAAAGACAAAAAGGGAGATTAAGGATTTCAGGATGGAGACCATCCTGGGGAGGGAGTTGAAAAGGAGGAGAAATTTCCACACAGTAGGAAACCCTCTGACAGGTGGGGTAAGTGGGGAGCTTTGGAATCTCAGAGGGCATCATAACCGAAAAAAAAATCACTACAAAAATGGTGCCGAGTGGCCATTACCAGCCGAGAAGTGGCTCACACGCTTGTGTCAGCCCACAGCAAGTGGGGGCTGGGTGCAGAGGTGCGGGCTGCCTCATTAGGGAAAGGACCAGGGTTGAATACCATGAGGACACTCTGAGGGGACTGTGTGACATGGCACAGGCTGGACGGGGAAAACTCAAACCGTGGGAATGGCAGAGAAACAAAAAATAAAAAGGACGTTTTCTGTGGGAAGGCTCTAATGCTGCACTGTGACACCTGTTGTGCTTACCGAAGGATAGCAACCCAGCAAATCCCAAAAGAGGGTGAGCCAGATGCCATTTGCAGCCCTCCCATAAGGAGGGCAAGCGCCAGGAGGCAAGGGGCCACTGCAATCTTGGCCCCAGAGACTGCCTCTCCCACCAGGCTGTGAGCCGGCCTCCAGGCACTAACCACATCTTCCTGTGATCCTGCACAGGTCACATCTGCCAAGACCGTCACAGACTGAGACTAGCTCCCCTGAGGAGACGCATGGCCCTCCTGGAACTGTGCCCTGTGGCACACCCAGGAGCCCGAGCAGCTTGGACCTGGGAGGTGCACACCACGTTGGGCAGGGCAACCCCCGTGTGGTCCATCCATGCAGGTGCAGTGGATGAAATGTTAACTGTAATAAAAAATCTTCCAACAAACAAAAGCCCAGGACAAGGTGGCTTTACAGGTGAATTCTACCCAAAATTTAGAGAAGAGCTAACACCTGTCTTACTCAAACTCTTCCAGAAAATTGCAGAAGGAAAACTCCCAAACTCATTCTAGAGTCCACCAACACCTGGATACCAAAACCAGACAAAGATGCCACAAAAAAGAAACCTGCAGCCAATATCACTGATGAACATAGATGCAAAAATCCTCAACAAAATGCTAGCAAACAAAATCCAACAACACGTTAAAAAGATCATACATCATGATCGAGAGGGCTTTATTCCAAGGATGCAAGGATTCTTCAATATTTGCAAATCAAACAATGTGATATACATATTAATAAATTAAAAGATAAAAACCATATGATTATTTCAATAGATGCAGAGAAACCCTTTGACAAAATTCAATACTTGTTTATGATTTTAAAAAAACACTCTCTAGCAAGTAGGCAAAGAAGGAACGTTATCTTAACATTACAAAAGCCTTATATCACAAACCCACACCAAGCATAATCCTCAACGGCTAAAAATTGAAAGAATTTCCTCTAAAATCAGAAACAAAACAAGGGTGCTCATTTTCACCACTACTATTCAACATAGTTTTGGAAGTCCTAGTCACAGTGGTCAAAGAAAAAGAAATAAAAGGAATCCAGACTGGAAGAGAAGATGTAAAACTCTCATGTTTGCAGATGATATGATCCTCTACATAGAAAACCCTAAAGATGCACCAGAANGAGACCATCCTGGGGAGGGAGTTGAAAAGGAGGAGAAATTTCCACACAGTAGGAAACCCTCTGACAGGTGGGGTAAGTGGGGAGCTTTGGAATCTCAGAGGGCATCATAACCGAAAAAAAAATCACTACAAAAATGGTGCCGAGTGGCCATTACCAGCCGAGAAGTGGCTCACACGCTTGTGTCAGCCCACAGCAAGTGGGGGCTGGGTGCAGAGGTGCGGGCTGCCTCATTAGGGAAAGGACCAGGGTTGAATACCATGAGGACACTCTGAGGGGACTGTGTGACATGGCACAGGCTGGACGGGGAAAACTCAAACCGTGGGAATGGCAGAGAAACAAAAAATAAAAAGGACGTTTTCTGTGGGAAGGCTCTAATGCTGCACTGTGACACCTGTTGTGCTTACCGAAGGATAGCAACCCAGCAAATCCCAAAAGAGGGTGAGCCAGATGCCATTTGCAGCCCTCCCATAAGGAGGGCAAGCGCCAGGAGGCAAGGGGCCACTGCAATCTTGGCCCCAGAGACTGCCTCTCCCACCAGGCTGTGAGCCGGCCTCCAGGCACTAACCACATCTTCCTGTGATCCTGCACAGGTCACATCTGCCAAGACCGTCACAGACTGAGACTAGCTCCCCTGAGGAGACGCATGGCCCTCCTGGAACTGTGCCCTGTGGCACACCCAGGAGCCCGAGCAGCTTGGACCTGGGAGGTGCACACCACGTTGGGCAGGGCAACCCCCGTGTGGTCCATCCATGCAGGTGCAGTGGATGAAATGGTAACTGTAATCAAAAATCTTCCAACAAAGAAAAGCCCAGGACAAGCTGGCTTTACAGGTGAATTCTACCCAAAATTTAGAGAAGAGCTAACACCTGTCCTACTCAAACTCTTCCAGAAAATTGCAGAAGGAAAACTCCCAAACTCATTCTAGAGTCCACCAACACCTGGATACCAAAACCAGACAAAGAAGCCACAAAAAAGAAACCTGCAGCCAATATCACTGATGAACATAGATGCAAAAATCCTCAACAAAATTCTAGCAAACAAAATCCAACAACATGTTAAAAAGATCATACATCATGACCAAGAGGGCTTTATTCCAAGGATGCAAGGATTCTTCAATATTTGCAAATCAAACAATGTGATATACATATTAATAAATTAAAAGATAAAAACCATATGATTATTTCAATAGATGCAGAGAAACCCTTTGACAAAATTCAATACTTGTTTATGATTTTAAAAAAACACTCTCTAGCAAGTAGGCAAAGAAGGAACGTTATCTTAACATTACAAAAGCCTTATATCACAAACCCACACCAAGCATAATCCTCAACGGCTAAAAATTGAAAGAATTTCCTCTAAAATCAGAAACAAAACAAGGGTGCTCATTTTCACCACTACTATTCAACATAGTTTTGGAAGTCCTAGTCACAGTGGTCAAAGAAAAAGAAATAAAAGGAATCCAGACTGGAAGAGAAGATGTAAAACTCTCATGTTTGCAGATGATATGATCCTCTACATAGAAAACCCTAAAGATGCACCAGAAAATTATTAGAGCTAATTAATGAATATAGTAAAGTAGCAGGATATAACATTAATACACATAAATCCCTTGCATTCCTATACACTAACAATGAAAAATCAGAAAGGCAAATTAACGAAATAATCCCACTGACCATTGCAATGGAAAGAATAAAATACTTAGGAATAAATTTACCTAAAGAAACAAAGGCCTGTATAAAGAACACTAAAACACTGTCGAAAGAAATTGAAGAGGACTCAGAGAGACGGAGAAATAAACCACATTCTTGGATTGGAAAAATCAATATAACAAAAATAAGTATACTACTGAAAGCAATCTATAGAGTCAATGCAATCCCTATCAAACTACCAACAGTAATTTTCACAGAACTAGAACAAATAATTCTAATGTTCATTGCAATTTTATTTACAATAGCTAGGACATAGACACAACCTAGATGTGGATAAGGTTGTTAGATAAGATGTGGATCGGGATGTTAAGATAAGGAAGTTGTGGTACATATACACAATGGAATATTACTCAGCCATAGGAAGGAACACATCTGAGTCAGTTCTAATGAGGTGATGAGCCTAGAGCCTATTATACAGAGTGAAGTCAGAAAGAGAAAGAGAAATACTGTATAATAATGCATATATTTGGTATTTAGAATGATACTGATGATCCTACATGCAAGGCAGCAAAGCAGACAGAGAAAA
>SJYW01018104.1:247083-266874 GCA_006410735.1 Raphicerus campestris
AGTCAGACACGACTGAAGCGACACAGCAGCAGCAGGGCAAAGGACAAAGACAAAAAGGGAGATTAAGGATTTCAGGATGGAGACCATCCTGGGGGGGGAGTTGAAAAGGAGGAGAAATTTCCACACAGTAGGAAACCCTCTGACAGGTGGGGTAAGTGGGGAGCTTTGGAATCTCAGAGGGCATCATAACCGAAAAAAAAATCACTACAAAAATGGTGCCGAGTGGCCATTACCAGCCGAGAAGTGGCTCACACGCTTGTGTCAGCCCACAGCAAGTGGGGGCTGGGTGCAGAGGTGCGGGCTGCCTCATTAGGGAAAGGACCACGGTTGAATACCATGAGGACACTCTGAGGGGACTGTGTGACATGGCACAGGCTGGACGGGGAAAACTCAAACCGTGGGAATGGCAGAGAAACAAAAAATAAAAAGGACGTTTTCTGTGGGAAGGCTCTAATGCTGCACTGTGACACCTGTTGTGCTTACCGAAGGATAGCAACCCAGCAAATCCCAAAAGAGGGTGAGCCAGATGCCATTTGCAGCCCTCCCATAAGGAGGACAAGCGCCAGGAGGCAAGGGGCCACTGCAATCTTGGCCCCAGAGACTGCCTCTCCCACCAGGCTGTGAGCCGGCCTCCAGGCACTAACCACATCTTCCTGTGATCCTGCACAGGTCACATCTGCCAAGACCGTCACAGACTGAGACTAGCTCCCCTGAGGAGACGCATGGCCCTCCTGGAACTGTGCCCTGTGGCACACCCAGGAGCCCGAGCAGCTTGGACCTGGGAGGTGCACACCACGTTGGGCAGGGCAACCCCCGTGTGGTCCATCCATGCAGGTGCAGTGGATGAAATGTTAACTGTAATAAAAAATCTTCCAACAAACAAAAGCCCAGGACAAGGTGGCTTTACAGGTGAATTCTACCCAAAATTTAGAGAAGAGCTAACACCTGTCTTACTCAAACTCTTCCAGAAAATTGCAGAAGGAAAACTCCCAAACTCATTCTAGAGTCCACCAACACCTGGATACCAAAACCAGACAAAGAAGCCACAAAAAAGAAACCTGCAGCCAATATCACTGATGAACATAGATGCAAAAATCCTCAACAAAATTCTAGCAAACAAAATCCAACAACATGTTAAAAAGATCATACATCATGACCAAGAGGGCTTTATTCCAAGGATGCAAGGATTCTTCAATATTTGCAAATCAAACAATGTGATATACATATTAATAAATTAAAAGATAAAAACCATATGATTATTTCAATAGATGCAGAGAAACCCTTTGACAAAATTCAATACTTGTTTATGATTTTAAAAAAACACTCTCTAGCAAGTAGGCAAAGAAGGAACGTTATCTTAACATTACAAAAGCCTTATATCACAAACCCACACCAAGCATAATCCTCAACGGCTAAAAATTGAAAGAATTTCCTCTAAAATCAGAAACAAAACAAGGGTGCTCATTTTCACCACTACTATTCAACATAGTTTTGGAAGTCCTCATCACAGTGGTCAAAGAAAAAGAAATAAAAGGAATCCAGACTGGAAGAGAAGATGTAAAACTCTCATGTTTGCAGATGATATGATCCTCTACATAGAAAACCCTAAAGATGCACCAGAAAATTATTAGAGCTAATTAATGAATATAGTAAAGTAGCAGGATATAACATTAATACACATAAATCCCTTGCATTCCTATACACTAACAATGAAAAATCAGAAAGGCAAATTAACGAAATAATCCCACTGACCATTGCAATGGAAAGAACAAAATACTTAGGAATAAATTTACCTAAAGAAACAAAGGCCTGTATAAAGAACACTAAAACACTGTCGAAAGAAATTGAAGAGGACTCAGAGAGACGGAGAAATAAACCACATTCTTGGATTGGAAAAATCAATATAACGAAAATAAGTATACTACTGAAAGCAATCTATAGAGTCAATGCAATCCCTATCAAACTACCAACAGTAATTTTCACAGAACTAGAACAAATAATTCTAATGTTCATTGCAATTTTATTTACAATAGCTAGGACATAGACACAACCTAGATGTGGATAAGGTTGTTAGATAAGATGTGGATCGGGATGTTAAGATAAGGAAGTTGTGGTACATATACACAATGGAATATTACTCAGCCATAGGAAGGAACACATCTGAGTCAGTTCTAATGAGGTGATGAGCCTAGAGCCTATTATACAGAGTGAAGTCAGAAAGAGAAAGAGAAATACTGTATAATAATGCATATATTTGGTATTTAGAATGATACTGATGATCCTACATGCAAGGCAGCAAAGCAGACAGAGATCTGAAGAGCAAATTTTTTGGACTGAGTAGGAGAAGGCAAGGATGGGATAATTTGAGAGAATAGCACTGAAACATATACACTTCCATATGTAAAACAGATGACCAGTGTTAGCTTGATTCATGAAGCAAGGCACCCAGGACCTGTGCTCTGGGACAACCTAGAGGCATAGAGTGGGGAGGGAGGGAGGCAGGGGGTTCAGGATGGAGGGCACACAAGAATACCTATGACAGATGCATGCTGATGGATGGCAAAAACCATCACAATAGTGTAAAGTAATTATCTTCCAATTAAAATTAACTAACTAATTTAAAAATGAACAAAAACGAGTAAATACCCTGACTGGAGCAGAAAACCCAAGAGAGTGAAATGGCTCACGAAGTTTAAAAATGTTTCCCTGGTCACTAAAACTTGAGGCAAGAATATAAACAGCCCCCATGATGAACAGAAACAGGAGAGCAGATAAGAAATTATGTATTCTAATAGGCTAGCTGAACGACCACTTCCATCTCTCCTGACCTTGTTATTAGCTTCACAAGCAACAAAATGGTGGTGCTGAGAGAAAGAACTTCAGGGAGGGAGCAGCCAGCGAGTCTTCCACACCCCGTTCTGTCTCATCACGGGATGTGATCCCTGTCTGAGAGACCCCCTAGTCTTTAGGGCTTTCAGCCTCAGTTTAACATCTGTCAGGTTACCACAATAATTTTCTCCATCAACCCAAAGGGAGGCCAGCCTGACAGAAATAAAGCCACTTCATAAGCTGCAAATGCTCCACTGCTTTATTGTGTCCTGGCAAAATGTGGGTGATTATTTTTTCTCTCCAGTTAACTTCCATGCATTAGAGAATTTAAAAGAGCTCCTTTGATGACTAAGTTAAGCAGTTTTATTCCAGGCTGAACTGGCTGATCACTTCTTCATACGACAATGGCTTGTGCTTTTATCCTAAGGGGGCACTTTCAATTCACTTAAGGATAGCAGAGGGTCTAATGCATCACAGAAGCAAAGTAGGAAATTGGGACAGATTGCCTGCTTAGTTAAAGAGGGAGGGACAACCATCCCACAGGGCAGTGGGGCATGTACTCAACAGTCTGGATTATATATATATATATATATTTAATCTTCCAAAGCAAGCAGGAGGCAAACGTGGCTTGACCTTGAGAAATTCCCCTTGGCAGACTGATTTCATGAAAGCAGGCAGTGCTAGTGGGTAATGAAATCAATATGAAATCAATATATTGGGTCACAGCCACCACTTCTATAAAAATGAAGTAGACTCGAATAGAACAGAATACCCTATGGTAATATATTTAAGAGTATAGTACATAAGCAATGGTATTTTTATCAACTTTCTTATGGTATGGTGTATGCTTGTGTATTGAGTCACAATGTAAAATGAATTTTTGTTGTTGTTGGCAAAAGTCAAAATGTTTAAACCACTGTTGTAGGGAATATCCCATCTTGAAGGGGACAAATGTTTCCAGCCCCAGAGCATCTACCGTACTCGCAAACGCAGAATTACAGCATCTGAGCTAGAAAGAACCAAAGATACTACCTATATTGTTTTACAGATAGAGAAATGAGCTAAAGAAGTAAAATTATTACCCAAGATGACAAGAGGTTCAAGACATTAACCAAGTTCTCTTTAACTCACAGTTCAGTGACCTTTACACTGCACCATATTTAAAGTCATAGTTTGATACCGACCTTTACACTGCACCATATTTAAAGTCATAGTTTGATACCGGAAAGGAATTGTTCAGAGAATCAGAGCTGTCCATGCATTTTCCAGTCACTACAAAAGAGGGGAGTTTTACTAGGAACACAGATTTCATCATTTCATGCAATCTTTCCTGCCCACACATCCTCCAGGAAGTGAGTGTGGTCTGATGCGTTTGGTACACACCTATTTCTTTCAATGGCTCATGTCTTCCCCCAAAACTACTTCAAGATGATGCCCCAAGGTTTAGAGTTTAGAAACAAGATGGTATAAATACTAAGGGCTCAGGTGCCAAGGTCATGCACCCCTACATTCAAATCCTGCTGGATCAGAAACCCCATCAAGGTGGAGCTATATCCTTCTTATGCATGACATTTCCTCAGCAATTTACACCACGTGTGGGAATGTATCAGTGCCCAGTGACTAGGTCTGTCACTTAGTAATGTGACCTGGACAAGTGACTTCATATCATTGAGCCTCAGTTTTCTCATCCATAACATGGAAATACTCACATGGCTATAAGAAAGATCACGTGAGAGAATGCAGATCCAGATCCCAGCACAAAGCAAACATCAGTAAGTGTCTGCTATTATGACTAGGCCCCTTCTATTCTTGATCAGTGGTTTTCATAAAAGGAAACATACATACAAGAGATAAAAAGCAAAACTCATCTGGAGTGCTGCTGCACTCCTCTTGCGCCCAGCAATGGCCCCTGAATTACCTCTGAGAGATCCCAGAGGTGATGAGAATTGTGCATAAAAGTCGTTGCCCTGGACCATGACCTTTGCAGCTCTCTGGCAGAATTACTGCTGAAGCTGATATGGCCTGCTGAGGCTGGAAAGGAAATGAAGCCCACCAGTGCGCACCTTCACAGCCACATAATTCAAAATCTCCTGGGAGACAGCCTCCCATGGCTCGTATACAGTCCTGATGACACATTCTCAGAGCCAGGGAATCTTGGAGTCAGTAAAATAAAAAGAAAGCCACATCCTGTAACAGAAGACAACGGATGAAGGAAGAGCTCTCCAACAAACCCTAGAACCTGCAGAAACGAATGTCAGATTTATGAGCCATTCTCCTAAATTTCTGGAATTTATGGATTGCCCTGCATCTAACGGCTTCCTCCAGGCACACATTTGCATATGGAAATGGGCAATGCTTTTTATTCATTCTCATTTCTTTCTTAATGTTAAATTAACTGGGCCAATAAACTGCAGGAAGTATTACTTGAAATCTGACTTCAATCACTATTAACATAAAATATTTAAGTGTGCCTGGGAAAGCATATTTCAGGGGGCTTATCCTGGAGAACAGAGTAGAAAGGAAAGTCAGAATTCCATGTCAGGTAAAGGAAGGCTTTGATGCTGCTCTCTGGCTGGCAGTGGGATCAAATAGAAGCAAGGTGGGAGCTTCCCACACCACTGGAAAGGGTCAGAGACAAGGAGAGTCAGTAAGGGGCCCAGTCCTCCTGGGATAAACTGCAGACTGGGGAATGGGAATGAGACCATCTACTTCTCAGGGACACTGTGAGGACAAGATAAGAAAGTACACTAAGTTCCTTGCCAGCATAGCATCATATTCACACCAAATATTATCAGTGTTTATTCTGATACTTCACCACTATCTCAGTGAAGCTATGAGTGCCTCTTGGACTATTAGGGTGACGCCAGGGCACAATATCAGGTTTTCAGTGTTTTAATGAAGATTGAGGGCTTTTTCTTCTTAAATTAAAAATTTTTCTTTTTAAATTTATTTTTAATTAAAGGATAATTGCTTTATGATGCTGTGCTGGTTTCTGCCATACAACAATGAGTATCAGCTGTAAGTGCACATATATCCCCTCCGGCTTGAGCCTCCCTCCCGCCTGTCCCCCATCCCACCCCTCTAGGTCATCACTCTCAGTGGTGGGGCTCTGGATGCAGCAACTCAGGAGGGGTGAAGCCCATTGATCCTGAGTCAGCATCTTTTGGGGAGCTTTGTAGAGTTGTCTCCCTGGCCCCTGTAGCATCTCCCTCCCTTCACATTTCATACTCTTAGATTCTACCTTCTCTGCTTCCTGCTCAACTTCATAAACTTGTTCAAAAAATATCAGTCTAAAGGCTTGTGGGACAAGGACTGGGTCTTAGGAAAAGGTAGGTCTTTAGCATAGTGTTTGGCATATGTCAATCAGTTAATAGGCATTAAATGGCCAGTATATTTCAACCATGTGTTAACTGTGGGGTGTACAATAGAAGAAAAGCAAAATTACAGCACTCCAGTGTTCATCACAGCACTGTTTACAATAGCTAGGACATGGAAGCAACCTAGATGTCCATGGCAGATGAATGGATAAGAAAGCTGTGGTACATATATACCATGGAATATTACTCAGCTATTAAAAAGAACACATTTGAATCAATTCTAATGAGGTAGATGAAACTGGAGCCTATTATACAGAGTGAAGTAAGTCAGAAAAACACCAATACAGTGTATTAATGCATATATATGGAATTTAGAAAGATGGTAACAACAACCCTATATGCAAGACAGCAAAAGAGACACAGATGTAAAGAACAGACTTTTGGACTCTGTGGGAGAAGGTCAGGGTGGGATGATTTGAGAGAGAAGCATTGAAACATGTATATTATCATATGTGAAAGAGAAGCATTGAAACATGTATATTACCATATGTGAAATAGATGACCAGTCCAAGTTCAATGCATGAGACATGGCACTCAAAGCCGGTACACTGGGATAACCCTGAGGGATGGGATGGGATTGGGAGGGAGGTGGGAGGGGGTTTGGGGCATGGGGACACATGTACACCCATGGTTGAGTCATGCCAATGTATGGCAAAAACCACTACAATGTTGTAAAGTAATTAGCCTCCAATTAAAATAAATAAATTAATTAAAAAATAAAATAAATACCATCCCATATGTGCACACTGCTGTACTTAAAATGGATAACCAACAAGGACTTCCTATACAGAACAGGGAACTCTGATCAATATTATGTGGCAGCCTGGATGGGAGGGAAGTTTTGGGGGAGAATGGATACATACATGTATGCATGAGTCCCTTGTCTGTCCAGCTGAAACTATCACAACACTGTTAATTCACTACACAAAATAATAAATAAATAAACACTATCACAGCTCTCATGGGACCTGCAGTCAAATCCATTCATAATTTTGGCAATTTTAACAGTCATCTGTGCTTTAATGGGGCAACTTGCCAAATTGCTATGTCAATTATGTTTATTAAATATTGCTGAGACTTCAGTGTTAACAGAAGATTCAAATTTGAGAAAGAGTCTAATTTAAAGAAGCTTCTAATTTGAGAAAGCATATTAACATGCATACAAATAATTATGAGAAAAAACAAGAAACACAATAATCTAAATTCATTTTAAGTATTGATAATACTTCATTTATTCCAAAGAACAACCTTATAAAGTAACCCCACTTTACAGATAAGTAAGTTCAGTTCAGTTACTCAGTCGTGTCCAACTCTTTGTGAATCCATGGACTGCAGTATCCCAGGCTTCCCTGTCCATCACCAATTCCCAGAGCTTGGTCAGACTCATGTCCAGTCAAGTAAGTNTTATGAGAAAAAACAAGAACACAATAATCTAAATTCATTTTAAGTACTGATAATAGTTCATTTATTCCAAAGAACAACCTTATAAAGTAACCCCACTTTACAGATAAGTAAGTTCGGTTCAGTTACTCAGTCGTGTCCAACTCTTTGTGACCCCATGGACTGCAGTATCCCAGGCTTCCCTGTCCATCACCAATTCCCAGAGCTTGGTCAGACTCATGTCCAGTCAAGTAAGTGATGCCATCCAACCATCTTATCCTCTGTCTTCCCCTTCTCCTCCCACCTTCAGTTTTTCCCAACATCAGGGTCTTTTCCAGTGAGTCAGTTCTTCACAACAGGTGGCCAAAGTATTGGAGCTTCAGCTTCAGCATCAATCTTTCCAATGAATATTCAAGACTGATTTCCATTAGAATTGACTGGTTGGCTCTCCTTGCAGTCCAAGGGACTCTCAAGAGTCTTCTCCAACACCAAAGGTCAAAAACATCAGTTCTTCAGTGCTCAGCTTTGTTTATGGTCCACTGGAAAAAATGCATCTCTGACCATATGCTGACCTTTGTCAGCAAAGTAATGTCTCTGCTTTTTAGCATGTTGTTTAGGTCTTTCATAGTTTTTCTTCCAGGGAGCAAGCATTTTTCAATTTCATGGCTGCAGTCACCTTCTGCAGTGATTTTGCAGCCCAAGAAAATAAAGTCTGTCACAGTTTCCATTGTTTCTCCATCTATTTGCCATGAAGTGATGGGACCAGATGCCATGATCTTAGTTTTTTCAATGTTGACTGAGGCACAAAGGAGTTAGCCATTTATCATGGCTACTTACACTGCTCATAAGACCTAGAGCCAGAATTTGAAACCACAGCTTGATTCTAGGGCAGCCATCCTTACTTCTTATGCTTCAAGTTTGTCAGAAATAGAGTACAGTAAGAACACAAGGGGAAGAATCATTCCTCCTGGGAGAACAAATCCATTGTTTGTTCCTCTATCCATTTAACAAACATTTATGGAATACCTACTGTGTGTTGGATGTCGGGAATGCAAAGATAAACTGGATGCATTCTGCTTTGGAATTCACACCCTGATGATATTAAAAAGATAGGTACCATGAGGATAAGAAATGAAACATGGATAAGACATGGTGATATGATAGGGCCATAATGGCCTTGTTTCAAATAAATTACAAAGGGAGGAACTTCAGAAAAATGGATAAGTCCCTGGAAATCATTTCCCAGGAAGATAAGAGCTATTCTGTGCCCTTCAAATTCACAGCTTCTGGGGATTGTTGACCGTGGCTGCCATCCTATAGCATTGCCTCCCTGACCCCAAACAGCAGATGGTGACTACTGGATTAAGAACATGGATTTCACACTGCCCTATCTCTGTGTGTCAATGTCAGTTTGACTTGATTTACATTTCCCCTAACTTTATAAGAAACTCTGTGCAGTACAAAAGAAAGAACATGCTGTGCTATAGAATCTAGTCAAGGTCAGAGAAACAAATGAATATCCTTATAGTCTATAGAGAGGAGCAAGAACCTTGAAGTTTTAAATTGCTCACAATTGGTACATACACCGATGATCTTCCAGAATTATTAGTTATCGTCCAGAAAAAACAGCTTTCACTGGAATGCCTTTACCTCCTACCCATTAAAAATAAATATTTTTAGAACTTAAGCAACATATAGAATTTTTGCTTTGCAGTATGGGGAATTTTTATTTTATTTAATTTGCACAGCTAGAGAATAATTCACACTAAAATTTTAAGGATGCTTAAAATAGAATAATCTGAACTCTTGATTTTATAGCCTATTAAGTGCATAACCAGAGAGCTAAAGTGACTGCCCTTATTAAAGTCTCCCAACCCATAAGCATTTAGTCAAAATAAACCTGCATTCTAAAAATCAAGGGCTTTACTTTTCAACATCTGCTTTTGCTAATGTTTCCTCTGCCTGAAATTCATTTCTTCCCCTGCACTGCACACCTCCCACAGCCAAATTTATCTAGATGTTATCAAATGACCCAAGGAAACATCTAATCCCCTGAGGGCAATAGGAAACTTTGTCCTTGACAGCGAGCAGACTCTTCCACCTAGCAGGCTTAGCAGGGATGCTACAAAGAGAGAGACAAAATATCTAATGCAGAAACTCCCACAAATCTTTGATGGCAATGTGAATGAAATCTCTCTGACAAGAAAAAACATTTTGGTATATATATCAAAAGCCACAGTCTTGTTTATAAACTTTTGAATCAATAATCTCACTTTGATGAATATGCCCTAGAGGGGAAAAAAAAAAGAATCAATGAGACAACAATAGAGCTTTATGTATCAATAATCACAACAGCATTATTTACAAAAATAAACCTAAACAACAGTGCTTTACTTCAGTAAGATAATGCTTAAGTTTAATTGACACAATCAGTGGAGTATGATGTAGGTATCACAATTATGCTTATGAAGTGTTTGGGCAGTAGCATTCAGTAGCTGAGAACATGAATATCAGTTCCAATCTCAGCTTTACCACTAACTGGCTATGTGATACTGGGCAAGTTTACACTGACACTGTATAAGTGTAAAGTATTATGATTATTATCATAGATATCATTGTTAATGCTAACCTAGGCAAATGAAATTTTTATATTAGATGGAATATATTAACAGGAATAAAGCACTATATAAGCAAATGCTGATGCTTATGTTATGATCACAATCTATGATCACAATCAAAATGACATCAAGCAACCACTATATCAAGATAATAATTGATGTGTCCCCACCCCAGGCTTCAGGCTTATGAAATGCCTTCATTATCACCTAAGGACCCAGCCTTTTCCTTCCCTCTCCCTAGCTTACCTGCAGGGGGAAGTAATCCCCATAACCAGAAGCTCCAAGCAGGAGAAGTGAACACCCAGGCATCTCTCTCTGCTGTCCAATGAGGACCAGCTGCCAGTGCTTTTCTTGGAAAAGATCCAGCAAGAATGCTACTCTCCAGTATCCTGAGACTTTCTCCAGTTCACATTTAACTCATCTTTTATGGGAGTGACTCCATTCAGTGATCCAGGCAACTCTTTAGTCCTCAGGACTAGACAGGGGAGCTCTGGACACCTTAGGGCTGTGGTAGGGGTGGGGACACCTGACTGTGCTGAGACTCAATGAAATCTACTTGCATTTCTCACCGAGACAGGGAAGAAGTAGACCGTCATGCCCCTCCATGTTAGGGACTGGACCTCCACTATAACTGTGATGCTAAACACAAAAGAAAAAGAGATTGGAATGGAATGCATCAACACATAAGCAGTGATAATCTGTAAATAGCGATATGCTCTGAGTGACTTTTCTCCTTCCTTTTATTCTTCAAAATTTCCAAAGGTTATTTCACTTCAATAATGAAGAAAAACTTTCTAAATATGTGGGGGGTGGGAGTGGGAAATGGATCTCTTCAACTGTTTGCAAGAATTTTAGGTGGCACGATGTCAAATAAAAGTCATAACTCGACACAAATTTTCCAAAAGAAGTCCCCTGGGTATCAGCAGGATTTAAAAATATGGGACTTAACCCTGGGAACAAAGAGGATTAGAGCTGTGGATGACACAAGGAAAAGGGAAAACTGGCATATTGAGGATAGCAATAGAAGCCAACATACTTTTGACAAACTCTTTTTCAGAAAATGTCCCAACTATGTACTAAGAAACACTAAATCCTTTAAAATGAGAAGCAAATGTAATACATCCATATAATGAGAGTGTAAGATACTTGTTGAAAAGTCACTGTATTATGTGATAGACCAAAAAAAAGAAAAAAGAAAAACAGAGTGACTCCTTTAACGGGCTGGAAAGTCTGAAAGCTCTGTAGTATGTTAATAGAGCCCCCCCCCCCCCAAAAAAAAACAACCAGCAAATACATTGGTGGGAAATACTGTTTATTATTTCGGACTTTGAGCGTGACTAACTCTGTGAGGAAACAATGAAAAGATTCTAAATATTCTCCCCAATAGTGGCAATCATTTAGAGAGAATGTCCTAGATGTTTATAAATCTCTAAGATTTAAAAACATTTTTTATAACATAGTTGAGATCATCTAATGCAGCGACATTTTGAGAAATTTCAGGGATCTTCATCAGACCCTTGACAAGCATTAAATTAAGTAGAGTCACATAAAGAGGGAGAGCCTAGCTTGTCTGTTATATCCAACTCCTTACCCAGTTTTATCCCTTGTTTGACCAGAACACTTCTTAATCTTTCCACTCCTCTCCACCATCATTGCCTCTGCATGAGTCCAAGCTACCGTTGTGTCTTCCCTGGATCATTAAGCAAGATCATGGGGCTAAGAACATGAATACTGCTTCCAGCCTCAGCCTCATCACTTACTAGTTGTGTGACATTGGGTGAACTGTATTTCAGTAAAGAATAAAATGTTTCTCTTAACCCTTCCTGGCTCTTACACCTCTCATATTTGCACAGTAGGCAAGTGTTTATATCTGAGGCAATTTCACATACTGGTTAAGAGCCCCTGTGCTGCATCTACTGAACACTTCTGAGCCAGCCANTTCTCTTAACCCTTCCTGGCTCTTACACCTCTCATATTTGCACAGTAGGCAAGTGTTTATATCTGAGGCAATTTCACATACTGGTTAAGAGCCCCTGTGCTGCATCTACTGAACCCTTCTGAGCCAGCCAGCCATCAGCCAGCAATCCTTCCACATACAAAATCAAAATGACACCTCCCTTTCTTAACCACTCTCATAGCTTCCTGCTGCTTGAAGGATTAAGGCTCACTTTTACAGTTAAAATGTTCCCAGTCCTCCCCTCCAGTCTCATCCACTATCACTTCCTCTGCTTTCTGTGCTCCAATTATGCCAAGTCTTCTTTCATTTCCTCAAACTTTAGCTTCAGGAGAGCACAGACGCTGCTGTTGATAGCAACTGCTCACCTTTCAGTTCAGTTCAGTTCAGTCGCTCAGTCTTGTCTGACTCTTTGCGACCCCATGAATCACAGCACGCCAGGCCTCCCTGTCCATCACCATCTCCTGGAGTTCACTCAAACTCATGTCCTTCGAGTCAGTGATGCCATCAAGCCATCTGGATGTCCCCTTCTCCTCCTGCCCCCAATCCCTCCCAGCATTAGAGTCTTTCCCAATGAGTCAACTCTTCACATGAGGTGGCCAAAGTACTGGAGTTTCAGCTTTAGCATCAGTCCTTCCAAAGAACACCCAGGGCTGATCTCCTTCAGAATGGACTGGTTGGATCTCCTTGCAGTCCCAGGGACTCTCAAGAGTCTCCTCCAACACCACAGTTCAAAAGCATCAATTCTTTGGCACTCAGCTTTCTTCACAGTCCAACTCTCACATCCATACATGACCACTGGGAAAACCATAGCCTTGACTAGATGGACATTTGTTGGCAAAGTAATGTCTCTACTTTTGAATATACTATCTAGGTTGGTCATAATTTTTCTTCTAAGGAGTAAGCGTCTTTTAATTTCATGGTTCCAGTCATCATCTGCAGTGATTTTGGAGCCCCCGAAAATAAAGTCACACTGTTTCCACTGTTTCCCCATCTATTTCCCATGAAGTGATGAGGACGTATGCCTCATTCACTTTCATGAATCCTGAATGAGAGCTGACACTGGGTCTATCCTGTAGTCAATGCTCAGAGACAGCCAGACAGACTGTCAGATTCCAGTACCAGGAAAGATTTAAAGAATTTGAATTTTAAAAAGGAAACTGAAAAACCTAGCAGGGTACTGAAAACTGGCTGTCAGATAACCTCACTGGAAAAACACATGGGTGCAGGAGCATGAACGACTTCAAGCTCATTCATCATGGAGAAGAGGAAGCTATACCCCAAGTACAAAGAGCTATTTATATGGAGAAAGGACACTCTGTGATCTCCATCTCCCCTGAGATGGAGGTGATAGAGAGGAGATGGCTTAATTAAATGCAGTGATACTTGGGTTTAAAAAAATTGCAATGATAGACCCACATTTTGATAAACTATAAAATATTCCCCTTACCCACCCATAGCTTTTATAGGTATCCATACTTGTACTGCATGCAAAAGTGTATGTAGTTGAGACAATTCTGTGTATTGAGTGAAGATCATGGCCTTGCATCTTGCTCAGACATGATATACAATTTCACTGGTGCCATTCCAAAAATAGTTTACTTCCATCTTCTAAGCTTCTGGGTCCTAATTTGTGAAAATGGAATTTTTATAGAATTGAAAAGGAAATGAGAACACGCAAAATACAAGCCCAGTGTCTGGCATATAATTAAGGCTTGATTAATGGTAGATCTATTATTTTCATCATCATCAGTGTTATCACTTAATTATTCTTCTGGGAGAGTAAGTATATTTGAAGGGATACATGTTAACATCAAGCTCCACAAAATCATCATTCCAAAAAGAAAGAGAGTCAGAAAAAAAGCCAGCACAAAAGAAAACATCCTTTCTATAATAGGCATCCCTCATTTGAATAGCACACTGCCAGGTGGAAGCTAAGTATATGGGCTCTCCAACCAGCTGCATGGTTTAATCCAAGCACTAACCCGTAGTAGCTGTGTGGACAAAACAAGTTACTTAATCTTCCTGCATCTTAGTTCATCCATCGATAAAACAGGGTAATAATGGTGCTCACTCTTAGTTTGTGAGAATTAAGCAAGTCAGGAAGTATGTGAAGCGCCTATTACAGAGCAGGTGCCCAGTACATGTTTCATTTCCAAGAGAAGGTATTCAACTTCTTCTGTGCAAAATTTCAGACTACCCAGTCATGCAGGGTATGTTCAGAAAGCTTTGGGAATAACCCCAATTCTTATACTGGAAGTTAATTTAGATATTTATTTTAGAGATTTTAAAAACAGAATTCTGGCTATATGGGGCTATGGGGACATGTTATTAATATTTGTATAGAAAAACATAAAGAATATATTATTGGTTTTATTCCAGCATGCCACAAAAAACAGTTCCTAAAATGCATATGCCCTCAAAGCCCCAAAGAGACATACATAAATATAGAGAACAACATGGGGAAAAGAATGTACATCTTTTCCCAGGCATGGAAAATGCACACTTTTGTAAAAAGGTAATTAAAATCTGACTATCTATACAGGCTAACAAAATAAATTTCTTAAAGAAATGCATTCCCCATGAATTTCTGCTGCCTCTGTGCTCTAATATAATTTTATAACATTTAGTTTACAAAAACTTGACTAAGGAGATATTTAGTCTATTGCTCTTCAATGCAACATTTAATTTTATAGCATGGATAATGCATTTCTTTTTACAAATGTATCAGTTTCTTGATAGCATCAATAAGCCGCTTCAGTCATTAAGCACTATGTGAGAAACCAGTACAGCTACAGATTTCCTTACTGAAACACACAGATTAATTTTCAGCTCATAAACCCCACTACACGGGTTACTTGCCTGGCGCCTGCAGTCCATGCACTGAAGGTGGAAAGGAAAGCTTAGCCAACTTGAATGACAGACTGTACACACGCTAAATCTTTGGATGGATTCTCAGCACCCGTCGGATACAGATGAAAAGGCCTAAAATACACTTAGTGCATTCAGGATCTAGGCTGCTTACCTCATGAGCATCCTGCCCTTTCACTTCAACGTTCTAAGTCCTTCCTGCCTCTGACTTGCACACAGGTTGTAGCACTCCCACCTGCTTGGCCGCCACCCCTCCAAACCACAATCTTATGCTAAATTTCTCTAATATGACATCAACCCTATGGGATGAGAAAAAAAAAGGAAAAACATCGACTAATTCCTATACCTTCTTCCTAATTCAACCAATGATTACTTCCTCAGAAACTAGGGGCCTTTGCTGACCCAGAAACTAGGTCAGTTTACAGTCACACAATCTTATTTGACTTCACAGCATATCACAACTGTTATTAACTCATTCTTTGAATTGATCTNGTGCATTCAGGATCTAGGCTGCTTACCTCATGAGCATCCTGCCCTTTCACTTCAACGTTCTAAGTCCTTCCTGCCTCTGACTTGCACACAGGTTGTAGCACTCCCACCTGCTTGGCCGCCACCCCTCCAAACCACAATCTTATGCTAAATTTCTCTAATATGACATCAACCCTATGGGATGAGAAAAAAAAAGGAAAAACATCGACTAATTCCTATACCTTCTTCCTAATTCAACCAATGATTACTTCCTCAGAAACTAGGGGCCTTTGCTGACCCAGAAACTAGGTCAGTTTACAGTCACACAATCTTATTTGACTTCACAGCATATCACAACTGTTATTAACTCATTCTCTGAATTGATCTATGTCTTCCAATTCAGAAGTCGATGGCACCCCACTCCCGTACTCTTGCCTGGAAAATCCCATGGATGGAGGAGCCTGGGAGGCTGCAGTCCATGGGGTCACTAGGAGTCGGACAGGACTGACCGACTTCACTTTCACTTTTCACTTTCATGCAGTGGAGAAGGAAATGGCAACCCACTCCAGTGTTCTTGCCTGGAGAATCCCGGGGGCAGCCTGGTGGGCTGTTGTCTATGGGGTCGCACAGAGCCAGACACAACTGAACTTAGCAGCAGCAGCATGTCTTCCCACTAAATGGTAAAATCCCAAGAGAGCAGGCACCATTTATTTTTTTGTTTAATGCTTGCTTTTGCTTAGCTTTAGATACATTGCCTACAATAACGCCTGACACATAGTAGCCACTTGGTGACTTTTTGCTGAGTGAAATTTCTATTGTTCTTGACACAATACTAAATGTCAAGGTATTATTGTAATTATTAGCCTGTCTGGATAACTAATTCACAGTAAGAGTGAACAGAGTATTATTACAAGAAGTATAAAAAATGTACACATACTTAAGGCCAGAGAAACCTGGTTTCAGATATCAGCTCTAGTACTTATTAGTTTAATGCAACTTGAACAAGTAAACAGCTCTTCTCTCATTTTTTTCATGTATTAGATCTAATCCTAGTTTTCTCAAACAGGTTTTGTAAAGTTTAAAAAATGAATATAATGCACTCATTACAGCCTCTTACGTAATTCAGACATTAAGGAGAAATGCCTCTATTGAAATTAAGAAATTATAGCTCCTATCCCTCATGCATCCTTGTGTGTGTGTGCTCAGTCACATCTGACTCTTTGCAACCCCATGGAATGTAGCCTCCCAGCCTCCTCTGTCCATGGGATCTCCCAGACAAGGATACTGGAGTGGGTTGCCATTTCCTAGTCCATGGGATCTTGCATAGCACCCATGCCTCCTGCATTTGGCAGACTGATTCTTTACCACTGTGCCATTCTATCTAATATAAAGCTGCATCATTAAAATCATAAACATTCAAATAATGACTAGGATGAAAAGGCATTGGTTCTTTGTCATGAAAGATTAGAAGTAACCTACATTTTCTAAAAGTTTCCATCCACTAATCCAATTAGGAAGACTTAAAGAGGAACACTTCATGACAAAATATCTGCTCTTAAATCAGTTCTTTTGTCCGGAGAAGGCAATGGCAACCCACTCCAGTACTCTTGCCTGGAAAACCCCATGGGCAGAGGAGCCTGGTGGGCTGCAGTCCATGGGGTTGCTACGAGTTGGACACGACTGAGCGACTTCACTTTCACTTTTCACTTTCATGCATTGGAGAAGGAAATGGCAACCCGCTCCAGTGTTCTTGCCTGGAGAATCCTATGGAGGGAGAAGCCTTGTTGGCTACAGTCCATGGGGTCGCAAACAGTCAGACACAACTGAGCTAATTCATTTCACTTCACTTCATAGGGTGAGGAAGGGAGGTTTGGAGTTTGAGTGCTAATCAGAGGATATACAAGCTGTTTGTTGACCTTGAAAGTGTTACCCTATGTTTCTGGATTAATAAAATAAAGATAATTATGATAATTACAGTTATTCCAAAGGAGGGAGCTAAAACTGAAATAAAAGTGAGTGTGTGTGTGTGTATATATATATATATGCATGCATGCTAAGGACTGCAAGGAGATCCAATCAGGCTCCTCCGTCCATGGGATTTTCCAGGCAAGAGAGCTGGAGTGGATTGCCATTTCCTTCTCCAAAAGGAAATCAGTCCTTAATATTCATTGGAAGGACTGATGCTGAAGCTCAAACTCCAATACTTTGGCCACCTGATGTGAAGAACTGACTCATTTGAAAAGACCCTGATGCCAGGAAAGACTGAAGTCAGGAGCAGAAGGGGATGATAGAGGATGAGATGGTTGGATGGCATCACCGGCTCAATGGACATGAGTTTGAGTGAACTCTGGGAGTTGGTGATGGACAGGGAGGCCTGGCGTGCTGCAGTCCATGAGGTCGCAAAGAATTGGACACGACTGAGTGACTGAACTGAAGTGTTTAACATGGTATGTGGCACATAGCAAATTTTCTGAAAAATGAAGGCTCCTGAGGTGTGCCTGAAGATTAATTCTAGCTGGGAACTTTGCTTTCGTCAAGGCATTTTAGAGCCTCATTGCTCCACAATCCTTTTCCTTTTGATGAAATCCTATCACATGATATCAACCCATGGGATGATCAAAAGAAACATGTTTGACAAGCAGCAGCTCAGCAGTTCAAAAAGGAAATGAATCCATTTATTGTGTGCATAATTAGAAATAATGTCAGAGGTTTATGATGTTATCAAAAGATAATGTCATAAGAAAGTGGTTTCCCACTGTTAAATAAACTTGAAAGTTGAAGAACTGGTTGAATGTCTGGGAGGAGAAAGAGAAATGTAAAATGGAATTTTAGAGAAATGAAATTTAATTTAAAAAATCTCTTGATGTTTTCTTCTTCCTAGAAGACAATGCTTTTGAAAATGGAATCATATGTTCTATGGTAAAAGAATAAGACACATAAGGATCACTCCTTATAGAGCTAGTTGATGCTTGCTCCATCACATTTCCATACGTATATACTCTTAGACATATTTCCTCAAAGTCTGATAAAGAAATGCAGGGTCTTACAGGCCACATTTCCCCTGGATGACCTCCTCAGAGGGAGAGTACAGGGAGGTTTAATTTGCACTCATTCTCAGCAGCTTTCTTTTTTGGTGTCTTTGCCCAGATCCTCAATTTTCAAGTCAGGCTGGCTTCCTTTAACGCAATGTTCATGCTATATCCATCAACACTGTTACGTTTGAAACTCCATACCATGACACAGTATGGCTTCCTTTATATGCAAAATCTCCTTTAAGCTTTACAACAATCTCAAGAGGTATTTACCATTTTATCCCCATTTTATGGATGAAGACACTGAACTTGTTCAAAGTCCCTCAGTGGTAGTGACAAAATCAAGGTTCCAACCTAGAGCTGTCTAATTATACACAGTTCATGCTCTTTCCTACATGTGTTCAGCAATGCTAAGCATTTGCATTCACACAAACTTTCTGTTCAGACTGGTTCCCATCCATGATCAATAGCTCTGAATCCTTCTGAGTCGAAATAAGATTAGAGAACCGTACCCACTTAATAACTTAAAAAATTAATTCTGAATACTAGTTTTAGTTGCTTTTGTCACTGACAATTTACATATTGATCTTGGGTTCAACTTGACCACTTGCACTGACCAGGCTGTTGAATTGTGCTAGTTTACAGCAGTGATTCAGATGGATCTCTCTTCTGAAAAAAACACAAAAAGGTTTTGGCTTTTAGCTTAGAGTTAAAGGTAGGGAGAGGTAGAAGATAATGGAACCAGTGCTTCTGGCTTTTTAGGGATGTGGTGAGATTTCTGCCTCATTGCTGTAAATGGATGTTCAGAATAGACTGCCTAGGAAGGAATCGTGCCTGCCCAAGTTCAAAACAGTTATTTATTCATTGTGAACCATTGGTCTTTTCATGTGTCTGTAAATATGTATGTGTGAGTGATTGGGAACAGGCATAAAATATTGTTTTAATAGGAAAAAGGAATTTTCCACTTGATTGTTTTTCCTGTTATCTCAGTTTGCTTTTGTCTTACACACACACACACATATACGATTATATATAATAGGTACAAGCTGAAAATGGGTTAAATGGAATATTTCCATCCATAGCATATCAGGTATACATTGATTAAAACTTTATGGATACTAACATCTTTTAAAGTTTAATTAGCCAAAAAGCCATTAATGTTCACGGACATGATACTGTCCAGGAGGAAACAGCATCCTCTGATGCAGGGTCACCAAAGACTGCTCTAGCAGGGCAATAATGCAGTAAAATGCAGTCAGAGC
>SJYW01018104.1:267067-292140 GCA_006410735.1 Raphicerus campestris
GCTCCAGTGTTCTTGCCTGGAGAATCCTATGGAGGGAGAAGCCTTGTTGGCTACAGTCCATGGGGTCGCAAACAGTCAGACACAACTGAGCTAATTCATTTCACTTCACTTCATAGGGTGAGGAAGGGAGGTTTGGAGTTTGAGTGCTAATCAGAGGATATACAAGCTGTTTGTTGACCTTGAAAGTGTTACCCTATGTTTCTGGATTAATAAAATAAAGATAATTATGATAATTACAGTTATTCCAAAGGAGGGAGCTAAAACTGAAATAAAAGTGAGTGTGTGTGTGTGTATATATATATATATGCATGCATGCTAAGGACTGCAAGGAGATCCAATCAGGCTCCTCCGTCCATGGGATTTTCCAGGCAAGAGAGCTGGAGTGGATTGCCATTTCCTTCTCCAAAAGGAAATCAGTCCTTAATATTCATTGGAAGGACTGATGCTGAAGCTGAAACTCCAATACTTTGGCCACCTGATGTGAAGAACTGACTCATTTGAAAAGACCCTGATGCCAGGAAAGATTGAAGTCAGGAGCAGAAGGGGATGATAGAGGATGAGATGGTTGGATGGCATCACCGGCTCAATGGACATGAGTTTGAGTGAACTCTGGGAGTTGGTGATGGACAGGGAGGCCTGGCGTGCTGCAGTCCATGAGGTCGCAAAGAATTGGACACGACTGAGTGACTGAACTGAAGCGTTTAACATGGTATGTGGCACATAGCAAATTTTCTGAAAAATGAAGGCTCCTGAGGTGTGCCTGAAGATTAATTCTAGCTGGGAACTTTGCTTTCGTCAAGGCATTTTAGAGCCTCATTGCTCCACAATCCTTTTCCTTTTGATGAAATCCTATAACATGATATCAACCCATGGGATGATCAAAAGAAACATGTTTGACAAGCAGCAGCTCAGCAGTTCAAAAAGGAAATGAATCCATTTATTGTGTGCATAATTAGAAATAATGTCAGAGGTTTATGATGTTATCAAAAGATAATGTCATAAGAAAGTGGTTTCCCACTGTTAAATAAACTTGAAAGTTGAAGAACTGGTTGAATGTCTGGGAGGAGAAAGAGAAATGTAAAATGGAATTTTAGAGAAATGAAATTTAATTTAAAAAATCTCTTGATGTTTTCTTCTTCCTAGAAGACAATGCTTTTGAAAATGGAATCATATGTTCTATGGTAAAAGAATAAGACACATAAGGATCACTCCTTATAGAGCTAGTTGATGCTTGCTCCATCACATTTCCATACGTATATACTCTTAGACATATTTCCTCAAAGTCTGATAAAGAAATGCAGGGTCTTACAGGCCACATTTCCCCTGGATGACCTCCTCAGAGGGAGAGTACAGGGAGGTTTAATTTGCACTCATTCTCAGCAGCTTTCTTTTTTGGTGTCTTTGCCCAGATCCTCAATTTTCAAGTCAGGCTGGCTTCCTTTAACGCAATGTTCATGCTATATCCATCAACACTGTTATGTTTGAAACTCCATACCATGACACAGTATGGCTTCCTTTATATGCAAAATCTCCTTTAAGCTTTACAACAATCTCAAGAGGTATTTACCATTTTATCCCCATTTTATGGATGAAGACACTGAACTTGTTCAAAGTCCCTCAGTGGTAGTGACAAAATCAAGGTTCCAACCTAGAGCTGTCTAATTATACACAGTTCATGCTCTTTCCTACATGTGTTCAGCAATGCTAAGCATTTGCATTCACACAAACTTTCTGTTCAGACTGGTTCCCATCCATGATCAATAGCTCTGAATCCTTCTGAGTCGAAATAAGATTAGAGAACCGTACCCACTTAATAACTTAAAAAATTAATTCTGAATACTAGTTTTAGTTGCTTTTGTCACTGACAATTTACATATTGATCTTGGGTTCAACTTGACCACTTGCACTGACCAGGCTGTTGAATTGTGCTAGTTTACAGCAGTGATTCAGATGGATCTCTCTTCTGAAAAAAACACAAAAAGGTTTTGGCTTTTAGCTTAGAGTTAAAGGTAGGGAGAGGTAGAAGATAATGGAACCAGTGCTTCTGGCTTTTTAGGGATGTGGTGAGATTTCTGCCTCATTGCTGTAAATGGATGTTCAGAATAGACTGCCTAGGAAGGAATCGTGCCTGCCCAAGTTCAAAACAGTTATTTATTCATTGTGAACCATTGGTCTTTTCATGTGTCTGTAAATATGTATGTGTGAGTGATTGGGAACAGGCATAAAATATTGTTTTAATAGGAAAAAGGAATTTTCCATTTAATTGTTTTTCCTGTTATCTCAGTTTGCTTTTGTCTTACACACACACACACACACATACACGATTATATATAATAGGTGCAAGCTGAAAATGGGTTAAATGGAATATTTCCATCCATAGCATATCAGGTATACATTGATTAAAACTTCATGGATACTAACATCTTTTAAAGTTTAATTAGCCAAAAAGCCATTAATGTTCACGGACATGATACTGTCCAGGAGGAAACAGCATCCTCTGATGCAGGGTCACCAAAGACTGCTCTAGCAGGGCAATAATGCAGTAAAATGCAGTCAGAGCATTCATTTTTAGAGCAAAACCCCAAAGAAACATGCAAGTAAATCACATAACTGAAAAGGAAATAAATGAGAACAGATATCTGCTGAAATTCTTCATGGACCAAACCGACAGCTGAAAATTCTATTTTACATTCATGGCATAAAATAAGACTCAAAGAACTCAGACCTCTTTTGTGCCTGATGACCTTGACTTCTGTTGTCCCTGTTATTATATCTAAATGTCATGATAGCAAAGTTGAAAGATATCACTGCTAATAAAAATAAAAACTTCCACAGAATCAGATGCGAAAAAAAGTCCCTTCTTTCACCTCAAGTATAATAACCTCAGATTCATAATTCAGTTCCTTTCCTATAATCTCCTTATCTCTGGTCCTGGCATGAATCTAATTGCCGAGTATAGTCTGTGATAAATGAGGGGACGAGCTTTCTCATTTATTAAAGAAGTCAATGAGAGTTTCATCTGGCAAAGGGTCACTGAAAGGAGAGAATCAAGGCTGTTAATTCCAAGGGGAAGATTGCTTTCAGAACATCCAACTCAAGAGAAGATAAAAACATTGACATACTGCAATTAGTAGAGAGGCTCCTAGTGCACATGGAGAAACAGATGTTTCCTGAACTTTCCATCATCACTGCTATTATACTTTGGAAAGAATCAGAAAGGAGATGCATGTGAGCTCATATGAGCAAGTCAGGACCTAGCTGATGCCGTTTACACTTTGATTTTCAGCTCTTCTTCCTAACATGCTTCATTGGGTGCACCTTCATTCTACCAGATGTTTCACTAAATTGATCCACTTGTATGGATGAAATGACCCATCCCATCAGGAGACTGACCAACTGCTCGAATGTGTTGATTAATTGTTTCAGTTACACTGACAATTTGGCTTGACCCAAAGACTTGGCCTTCGTAGGCACAGAATTCTGAGTGGCACAGTCAAATGAAAAACACTAGGTTCCAACTAATAAAAGGAGCAAAGACATGAGCAGGCATTTCAGAGAAAAGGAAACAACAGGCTAATCAACATAATTTTTATCTCATTAGCAATTTGAAAAAAAAATTAACAAGTACCGATTTTCACTAGCTAAATTAGCAGACAGAATTGATGCAAAAATCATTCATATCCTTTGACCCAGTAATTCCACTGTAAGTATGGCCTTGTTGGAAAACAATCAACAAGGAAAGAAAATGTGCACTAAGGTATTCACTGCAGTGTTAGTTAGGATTATGAAAATTTGGCAACTGAAATGTCTAAAAGTATGTGAAAGGGTAAGATTACTGCAAATGCTCAGAAGAGAAAAACATGCAGCTATTTCCTGAAAATGATGCCAATAAAATCTTTAAGAGAAATGTAGCAAATACCTAAAATCTGTATTACCTAGACTATGCAGTGGTACCGTTTGGTAGCTTCTGTTTACCACATGGCTTTGTAACATGACACTTTAGCTCTGCTATTTATCATATTCTCTTCATATCTCTTGGAAACGTCCTTTTGATAAACATATTGCTGCATTTTACTTGCTAGAATGGCAATTATGATTAATTTGAATGCATTTATGCTTGTCACCCAACAGGCATCAAATGATTCTCTAAGTACCCCTAGAATCTATGTGATTCTAAGTCTCTTACAGTGTAACAAACCTTTAAATAGCAGATTTTTACTGCTAAATTAAATTTCAAATTCAATTACCATAAATGAGGAATAACACATCTGCATCCACACATTTTTCACACTGAGCTCAGAGTGAAATATCATTTCTTATTTCTTTGATGCCTCCTGTCATTCCCAAGGAAAGACTGGCCATACACTCAGAGAAGAAAGTTAAATGTTACTTCCAAATACAATTAAGCCTCAAGGTTTTTCTCTTAGAACCAATGATTGCACCCTGGNACACACACACACACACACACACACACACCCTTTATCCTGGCCTAGAGCAGTGTATAATTTGTAAAGGTGACCAATTTATATGGGTCCAAGGAACTTTTTTAATGGAAACAAATACTCAACAGTGAAATCTCCCAGGACCATCTCACAGGCAACACCTAACCAGGAATACTTTTCCACACAAAAAGCCAGTTAGGTCCAAGTTTCTGGCTCAGCCCTCAGAAATCTTCCAGACTCTTCATTCTTCTCCAAACACATTATGTTTCTATAAGGAGCAGAATGTCAAGTCTGCATTCTCATCAAGGGTTCTAATTGATCCACACACAGAGAAAAGCTAAATGAACAAAACTGGAGATGTTTGGAAAAATGAAACACAGATTTCTTAATAAAGCTGAAAATAGGCTGCTGGCATCCCAAGGCATGTTTATTTCTGTTTAAATAGATGACTTCCCACAGACTGGTATCAGCTCAGCAGGGATCCTGGGAGAGAAGTACTCTCCTCCTCCTGTGCATTTTAAGCTCTTTTCCAATGAAATTCAGCCAGAGTCTATAAAAAGCATCTGCCAATCTGGATAAAAACAGTAACCATGGTCAAGTAACACTAAGAGCCTCAGTTGCCCATGTCTGGAGTGCTCCAAACAGTGAATAGACTCACTGGAGAAGATCAAGAGTTTGACAGTCTCTTTTGTAGAAAAGTGATTTCTCAGAAGAAGAAGATGAAAGTATCAGGTGGAAGAGTGATAAGGTAATTCTCACTCGGAATGCAGTGGTGGCGATTTGCTTATTTACCTGAACCAGAGGAGTGTGGTGAATTTTCAACCCATGAGCACGCCTCTGCTACCGTGACACAGAAGAGGTAGATTATATCATTGGCAATAGAATCAAAGAAGATGGAGGAACATGACACATTAATGTCAAATGAAATCCAAGGTCATTTCCAGAAGGAGGAATCAAAATGGTATTACAGCAGATCACCAAGGAAGAAAAGATGATGTGTTTCCAGAGATCCAGTTCACTATCCCGGAGGCATTGGAGAGAGATGAAGGGAACAAGAAGGATGCTGGAAAGAACGAAATGATGAACCGTGCTCTTAGAGAGACCGGCAGAGGGGAACATAGAACAGGAAGGCTTTGAAGAGCAGCGATTNAAGGAGGAATCAAAATGGTATTACAGCAGATCACCAAGGAAGAAAAGATGATGTGTTTCCAGAGATCCAGTTCACTATCCTGGAGGCACTGGAGAGAGATGAAGGGAACAAGAAGGATGCTGGAAAGAACGAAATGATGAACCGTGCTCTTAGAGAGACTGGCAGAGGGGAACATAGAACAGGAAGGCTTTGAAGAGCAGCGATTGGGCTGAAAAGTAGCTTAACAAAAATAAAAAATCTTGGCAATCACAGAGTCAACTAGGATGAGGTGTCTAATCAGGCTCATTAATCAATGTAAACAGTCTGTCCTCCCAAAGAAAACGCTTCATAGAAAAATCAGGTGCTGTCCTTAAATCTTGAAAATCCCACCTTATAGATAAACATCATCAGAGCAAGGCTGTATAGGTAAAATGAGTTCAACAATAATTACATGCAAAATAAGAAATGATGAGAGTTAAGAGTAAAAGCTGCATCAGGTAATGGGCAGATAAGTGGCCTGTGATGGTCGCTCTCACAGGGCTCTCCCCTTCTGTCTCCTGCTTTGCCTTTCTTCTTTTTGCACTCTCCCCTTCTCTCCCCTCTCTCCCCTTTTGGAGACACAATTTACTCAAGGGAGCTGTCTGATTTCCCCTCTTATGTGCTCTCATAGCATCTTGCATATATCTCTATGACAACACTCATCACACTCCATTATACAGGCATACCTCAGAGATACTGGAAGGCTGGTTCCAAACCACCACCATAAAGCAAACCTTTCCACGAGGGAAGTCACACAGATGCTTTGGTTTCCCAGTGGATACAAGAGTTATGTTTCCACCAAACAGTAGTTGATGAAGTGCACCATATCATTATGTTAAAAACACAAGGTATATATCTTGATTAAAGAATGCTTTATTGCTAAAAAATGCTAACCATCACCTGAGCATTCAATGAGTCATAATCATTTTGCGATCATAACATCAAAGATCATGGATCAGAGATATATTATAAAAATGTTACCAAAAACATGATCTAAAGACGTGAAGTAAGAACAGGCTGTTGGAAGAAGGGTGCCAACAGACTTGCTCTATGCAGNCCCCTTCTGTCTCCTGCTTTGCCTTTCTTCTTTTTGCACTCTCCCCTTCTCTCCCCTCTCTCCCCTTTTGGAGACACAATTTACTCAAGGGAGCTGTCTGATTTCCCCTCTTATGTGCTCTCATAGCATCTTGCATATATCTCTATGACAACACTCATCACACTCCATTATACAGGCATACCTCAGAGATACTGGAAGGCTGGTTCCAAACCACCATCATAAAGCAAACCTTTTCACGAGGGAAGTCACACAGATGCTTTGGTTTCCCAGTGGATACAAGAGTTATGTTTCCACCATACAGTAGTTGATGAAGTGCACCATATCATTATGTTAAAAACAAAAGGTATATATCTTGATTAAAGAATGCTTTATTGCTAAAAAATGCTAACCATCATCTGAGCATTCAATGAGTCATAATCATTTTGCGATCATAACATCAAAGATCACTGATCACAGATATATTATAAAAATGTTACCAAAAACATGATCTAAAGACGTGAAGTAAGAACATGCTGTTGGAAGAAGGGTGTCAACAGACTTGCTCTATGCGGNATCATTTTGCGATCATAACATCAAAGATCATGGATCAGAGATATATTATAAAAATGTTACCAAAAACATGATCTAAAGACGTGAAGTAAGAACAGGCTGTTGGAAGAAGGGTGCCAACAGACTTGCTCTATGCAGTGCTGCCAAAAACCTCCAATTTGTTAAAAACACAATAAAGTAATATACAACAAAATGAGGTAAGCCTGTGAGTCCTGGATGACTTGATTCCCTCGAGATCCTAGAGAGAAAGGACACTGACTGGCAAGCTGCACCCTCAGCGGTTTGCATAGCACCAAGCTCAAAGCAAGCGTTCAGTGGAGGACAAACACCACTGAGGAACAAGTGAATAAGGAAAAGAACAGACAGACGAAGTGACTGTGCACACAAGTATATCTTGCCACTGGCGAGAATAAAATTGGCACCCAAATAACCTAATTCTATCACAACATGAATACCTTGAAAAGGATCAATCCCTGAGATGTATCTTACCCCAGAGTAAACACATTATTTATAAATCAGCCTTTCTAACATATTTTTTCTGGTATCTGACATATAGTTTATTTTTGACACCATAGTTTTTCACAGAAATTACATCTTTTTTATCAGTTTGAAAAATCAAAACTAGATGAAGTACTCTATGTGTTCTCTGGACACAGCCTTAAAGAGTTTAGTATAATTTCATTTGAAATTCATTTGTATTTCTTTCCACAGTACTACTTATTCATCTAGAAATCTTGACTTCTTTCTTTGCTATGATACATTTTTGTACAATACCTTCAATATCTATTTTCTTTCTTTTTTCCCATTTTCCACGTTCCATTTAGGAGATGATGTCAATGCCTAACTAGGTGGAGGTAGTTTAGTCGCCAAGTCGAATCTTTGTGACCCCATGGACTGTAACTCACCAGTCTCCTCTGTCCATGGGGTTTCCCAGGCAAGAATACTGGAGTGGGGTGCCGTTTCCTTCTTCACGGGATCCTCCCAACCCAGGGACTGAACCTGGGTCTCCTGCACTGCCAGCAGATTCTTTACCAACTGAGCTACCACGGAAGTCTGCCTAAATAAGAGACAACCCCAAATATAAGGAGAAACAGTCCCTTTTTATAAATGATAAGATCTAAAAAAAAAAAGGAAAATGAATATTCTGGGCAAAGCTGAATAATTTTGCAGGACATCTTAAATAGACAACTATCTACCCATAATATTTGATTTATAGATCTAGTTATTATGCATAGTTGTATTAAGTACATTATTTAATAGGTAATATTAAATATGGAGAAGGGAATGGCACCCCACTCCAGTAATCTTGCCTGGAAAATCCCATGGATGGAGGAGCCTGGTGGGCTGCGGTCCATGGGGTCGCTAAGAGTCGGACATGACTGANCTAATCAGGCTCATTAATCAATGTAAACAGTCTGTCCCCCCAAAGAAAACGCTTCATAGAAAAATCAGGTGCTGTCCTTAAATCTTGAAAATCCCACCTTATAGATAAACATCATCAGAGCAAGGCTGTATAGGTAAAATGAGTTCAACAATAATTACATGCAAAATAAGAAATGATGAGAGTTAAGAGTAAAAGCTGCATCAGGTAATGGGCAGATAAGTGGCCTGTGATGGTCGCTCTCACAGGGCTCTCCCCTTCTGTCTCCTGCTTTGCCTTTCTTCTTTTTGCACTCTCCCCTTCTCTCCCCTCTCTCCCCTTTTGGAGACACAATACTCAAGGGAGCTGTCTGATTTCCCCTCTTATGTGCTCTCATAGCATCTTGCATATATCTCTATGACAACACTCATTACACTCCATTATACAGGCATACCTCAGAGATACTGGAAGGCTGGTTCCAAACCACCACCATAAAGCAAACCTTTCCACGAGGGAAGTCACACAGATGCTTTGGTTTCCCAGTGGATACAAGAGTTATGTTTCCACCAAACAGTAGTTGATGAAGTGCACCATATCATTATGTTAAAAACACAAGGTATATATCTTGATTAAAGAATGCTTTATTGCTAAAAAATGCTAACCATCACCTGAGCATTCAATGAGTCATAATCATTTTGCGATCATAACATCAAAGATCATGGATCAGAGATATATTATAAAAATGTTACCAAAAACATGATCTAAAGACGTGAAGTAAGAACAGGCTGTTGGAAGAAGGGTGCCAACAGACTTGCTCTATGCAGTGCTGCCAAAAACCTCCAATTTGTTAAAAACACAATAAAGTAATATACAACAAAATGAGGTAAGCCTGTGAGTCCTGGATGACTTGATTCCCTCGAGATCCTAGAGAGAGAGGACACTGACTGGCAAGCTGCACCCTCAGCGGTTTGCATAGCACCAAGCTCAAAGCAAGCGTTCAGTGGAGGACAAACACCACTGAGGAACAAGTGAATAAGGAAAAGAACAGACAGACAAAGTGACTGTGCACACAAGTATATCTTGCCACTGGCGAGAATAAAATTGGCACCCAAATAACCTAATTCTATCACAACATGAATACCTTGAAAAGGATCAATCCCTGAGATGTATCTTACCCCAGAGTAAACACATTATTTATAAATCAGCCTTTCTAACATATTTTTTCTGGTATCTGACATATAGTTTATTTTTGACACCATAGTTTTTCACAGAAATTACATCTTTTTTATCAGTTTGAAAAATCAAAACTAGATGAAGTACTCTATGTGTTCTCTGGACACAGCCTTAAAGAGTTTAGTATAATTTCATTTGAAATTCATTTGTATTTCTTTCCACAGTACTACTTATTCATCTAGAAATCTTGACTTCTTCCTTTGCTATGATACATTTTTGTACAATACCTTCAATATCTATTTTCTTTCTTTTTTCCCATTTTCCACGTTCCATTTAGGAGATGATGTCAATGCCTAACTAGGTGGAGGTAGTTTAGTCACCAAGTCGAATCTTTGTGACCCCATGGACTGTAACTCACCAGTCTCCTCTGTCCATGGGGTTTCCCAGGCAAGAATACTGGAGTGGGGTGCCGTTTCCTTCTTCACGGGATCCTCCCAACCCAGGGACTGAACCTGGGTCTCCTGCACTGCCAGCAGATTCTTTACCAACTGAGCTACCACGGAAGTCTGCCTAAATAAGAGACAACCCCAAATATAAGGAGAAACAGTCCCTTTTTATAAATGATAAGATCTAAAAAAAAAAAGGAAAATGAATATTCTGGGCAAAGCTGAATAATTTTGCAGGACATCTTAAATAGACAACTATCTACCCATAATATTTGATTTATAGATCTAGTTATTATGCATAGTTGTATTAAGTACATTATTTAATAGGTAATATTAAATATGGAGAAGGGAATGGCACCCCACTCCAGTACTCTTGCCTGGAAAATCCCATGGATGGAGGAGCCTGGTGGGCTGCGGTCCATGGGGTCGCTAAGAGTCGGACATGACTGACCGACTTCACTTTCACTTTTCACTTTCATGCACTGGAGAAGGAAATGGCAACCCACTCCAGTGTTCTTGCCTGGAGAATCCCAGGGATGGGGGAGCCTGGTGGGCTGCCATCTGTGGGGTCGCACAGAGTCGTACACGACTGAAGTGACTTAGCAGTAGCAGCAGTAGCATTAAATAATAGATTAATTTTAAAATATTACTTTTTCCTTTACCATGACACCTTGAAATAATTTCACTGAATCTCTTCCCATGAATCTTGACCTCAAGGTTTTTCCCCAACCCAGAGCCATTTTTCAAGTTCTCTAAAGTTTTCCACAACTATCATCTTCCCATCTATCTAAATTATCTGAGATAAAGCACTTTTATAAATTTGTATTTGATGCTTTCTTTGGATATTTTAAGCAAAGTGACAAGAGTCCAATTGTATAATATTAGGATTGTTTCCCCATTTGTCCAATAGGTAAATATTTGTGATCTCTACAAGGTGACAAAAAAACTGTAATTTGTTATTAAGTGACTTTTTAATGGCACATACGTAATGACTTTCAATATTTGCAACTATCACAACATGCTTCCAGGAATAATGACTCATCTTTTACTGAGGATTTGTTTTTCCTCTTTTTAAAATTTATTCTCCAGATAATTCCTATAAAAATCCCAAACTGGCATAACTAACGCCACTTTTTTCCCTCCTCCAAATACTTTAGCATTCCAAATGAAAGAATGATGGAATACAAGGTAATATAAGAACATGATAAACATTTGAATTTAAGAAAATTCCTTTCTTCTGAGGGATTAAAGAGGGGGAAAAATACCTTATATTTGAACATATATAGTGTTTCCTTTCTCCTTTGCAGCAACATTTATTCATTTACATCTATTTGGCATAAACTAAATTTGGCATTAACTCTAGCAAAACAGATGCTTCAGTGGATTAGAGCCCAGACTAGTGTCTTCCTTGGTAGATGCTGTTTTCACCCAGGCTGATTTGGTTTTCAAGCATTTACAAAATTAGTAACAAGCTATTTCAATTTTCAAGNTTGGCATTAACTCTAGCAAAACAGATGCTTCAGTGGATTAGAGCCCAGACTAGTGTCTTCCTTGGTAGATGCTGTTTTCACCCAGGCTGATTTGGTTTTCAAGCATTTACAAAATTAGTAACAAGCTATTTCAATTTTCAAGTTGCTTTGTGAGGTTGAGTCATTTTATTTTTCATTTTAAATATGTCTCCTTTCTCTTTCCTTGTATTTCTTGGAGCAATCACAAATGCAATATATGTAGCTTCCCATGTCAGCATAAGCAAATTCATTCTGATGTGAAGACATCTCCACACTGAGTCCCCAGTTTATGCAAGTTGTCAGGGAAACTTCAAGGACCCAGTTTTCCCATTCAAAAATTTCAAGCTCTGTAATCAGTTTCCCATAGTTATTTTGCATACTCCCAGCTGAGCCCCCAGGAATACTGTCACTTCCTTACAACCTCTATAATGATTCAGAAACTGGACACATTTCTTCAAAATTCTCCTCTTGGCAAGATTCAACATTTCTTTTCCACTTCCTATCATTATTTTATTATTCTCTTATTTCAACAACATATCATTTCTTTTCCACTATTGTTATCTGTTATTACTACAAATTACTTTGACTACTTCACTGACCATGTTCATTCAATATCTGATGCTTGATTCAAGCACTGTTACCCTGATTATCTGGTTATTTTCATTTTTCATCTCAGGCTATCTAGATCACCTAAAATTTGGGGAAGCAATTTAGTAATAGTGGTTTAGACTCCACTGGCATCACTGGCTTGATTTTAACTCTGGTTCCACTATTTACATTCTGATTGACCTCAAACAGATCAGTTACCTCTTTTAAGCTTCAGGTTCTTTGTCAATATAATTGGCTCATGTCAGGATTAAATAAGTTTATGTAAACCATTTAGGACAGTACCTAACATAGAGTAAGTATTCAAAAAACATTAAACTTTCCTATACATTATACTAGGAGACAGGCTTCCCAAATGGCTCAGTGGTGAAGAATCTACCTGCCAAGGCAGGAGACACAATTCAATCCCTGGGTCAGGAATATCCCATGGAGGAGGAAATGGCAACCCACTCCAATATTCTTGCCAGGGTAATCCCATGGATGGAGGAGCCTGGTGGACTACAGCCCATGGGGTCCCAAAGAGTTGGACATGAATAAGCATGAGTGCAATGGCAAGTAGATCATCTCCTGAAGGGGGAAGATCCAAGACCACATACAAAGGCCTGAACTAGAAAGGCTGCATGGCTCTTTGACAGTGAGCTCTGTTTGCACTCTTGTGCTACACTGTATTGGATAAGGCTATGGCACCCCACGCCCGTACTCTTGCCTGGAAAATCCCATGGATGGAGGAGCCTGGTGGGCTGCAGTCCATGGGGTCACACAGAGTCAGACACGACTGAAGAGACTTAGCAGCAGCAGCTACACTGTATTATTACTGGGATGGGAGAGGGAGTAGAAATGGTGAACCTGGAGAAGGAAGCAGAGATCAGAATATGGAAGGTCCTTCATGCTGTGCTCAGTTGACTTTATCTCAAGGTCAAAGGAAACAGGTTGAATGTGAAGTGTTAAGTAGGAAGTGACATGATTCTACTTCCCTTTCAGAAAGTTCAGGTTGAGTGCATTGTCAGAATAGATTTGTGGGGACTACACTGTAGGCAAGACACAAAGTAGAGAAGGAACAGAGATTGGGAAGTTCCCAAAGATGAGAAAAGCTAATGAGAAATGAAGTGTCAGTGAGAAATAAGAGAGACGGTTGGATTCAAGAAATGAAGGAGAGAGACAAGGGGCCTTGATAAATAGGCTGATATGGTTTGCGACTCTAGTTGAAAGTGAGTTCTTGTTGCTTAGTCGCTAAGTCGTGTCTGACTTTTTGTGACCCCGAGGACTGTAGCCTACCAGGCTCCTCTGTCCATAGCATTTTCCAGGCAAGAATACTGGAGTGGGTTGCCATTTCCTTCTCCATGAAAATCAGTTCAGTTACAAACCCATAATAATAAGTAAAGCAACTTGTCCAGTAAGTTCCAAAGATAGTAATGAATGAATATCATTTTCCCAGTTTTCCTCTGAAGTAGCTTTTAGACTTATATAATGGATATTAATGAATGTAATAATTTCTAAACTTCATCAAGCACTTTCCACTGGACAGGCAGAGTACTACAAGCTTTGTGTGTATTTTCTTGCTCTATTTTCCCAACAAGTCTATGAGGTGGGCACAGTTATTATTTCACTTTACATATAAGAAATATTAGGTAGTATCAACCATATCATTCATTTTTATTTTATTTATGATTCAATAAACATATTACTTATTTTATATATATATATATATGTCATTATGCTACAGGACACAGAGGACAGGAAAAAGAATACATAGTATGTGCCCTAAAGATGTTCATAGCTCAGTGGAAAGAAAATCTCAGACTGATAAGTGGGAAAATTCCACTATGGTATACTAATAGCAGTCTGGTCCAAAACTGTGGGAAGATTTTGGAAACAATCATCTTTAACAGAAAAGGAAACTTCCAGTTCAAATGCATCTATCAGCATAAACTCCCATTGTCAAATAAAATCCAGTATCTGGGCTACTGTCTGCAGTTGGACTGGTTATGAATAAATTTTCACAACCATGAGAGAACACAGAACAGAGTGAGTTAAGGTAGTATGGATTCATTTAGCATTGGAGGTAGGGAGACTATACCCCCAAATCCATCCCTTTTCCACTCATCAAACCATGCCTTTGGTTTCAAGTGTACATCTGTGCAGAGGAAGGTACCATGTGGGCCAGTGGCAGCACTGGCCAGTGATATTTCTAGGGTTCAATAAAGGAATACCATGATTATTTTATAATTGACTTATTCCTGCTTGCTTTGTTCTTCAACAAAGACTTCTAGATCGGGTTAAAGGTAGTCATTTCCTCCTCAGATTAAATCCTCTCAAACTAGTGNCCAGTGTTCTTGCCTGGAGAATCCCAGGGACAGGGGAGCCTGGTGGGCTGCCGTCTCTGGGGTCGCACAGTCAGACACGACTGAAGGGACTTAGTAGCAGCAGCACCCTTCAGAACTCAGTCCAAACTTTGTTTCTTTGAGTAGCCTTCATAGAGCTTAAAACAAGCCAACTAACCCTACCAGACACTTTCTAATAACAGCATCCTGTCTTCATTTACGTCCATGACTCTCTGTCCAACACCCCACACAGTGCCTGCGTGTGTGTGTGTGTGAGTCACTTAGTCGTGTCCAACTCTTTGCGACCTCATGGACCGTAGCCTGCCAGGCTGTTTGTCCATGGAATTCTCCAGCCAAGAATACTGGAGTGGGTTGCCATTTCCTTCTCCAGAATGCCTTCATATAGTCGATACCAATTAAGCACCTGTTAGATGAGTAAACAAACAAATGACGAAATATTTTGTATCAAAGACAAGAGTTCTTACACTCAAATCCACTTGCTTGGAGCCAAGGAAATTTTCTGATGCCAATGGCCTGTATATCTTGGCTCTGCTTCTCAAATGGACCATTTCTATGTTACATATGACTCTAACTTCCATCCTCATGACGACTAATGCTATAAGTAGCCCTTATTACAATTATATGCACATTCTGAAAAGTCATTCAAAATACTATTATCTAATTCCTTCAGGAACACAGCTTTAAATATCTAATAAATGAATACAAAACTCAACTGCATTTTAAGATCATTCAGTCTTAGATGTCTCCACTTCAACGTTATAGTGAAATGACTGAAAGTTGCTCAGTTGTGTCTGACTCTTTGTGACCCCATGGACTATGGGGTCACAGTCTATGGAACTCTCCAGGCCAGAATACTGGAGTGGGTAGCCTTTCCCTTCTCCAGGGGATCTCCCCAGGCCAAGGATTGAACCCAGGTCTCCCACATTGCAGGTGGATTCCTTACCAGCTGAGCCACAAGAGAAGCCCAAGAATACTGGAGTGGGTAGCCTGTCCCTTCTCCAGGGGATCTTCCCAACCCAGGAATTGAACCAGGGTCTCCTGCATTGCAGGGAGATTCTTTACCAACTGAGCAATAGAACTGTGGCCACAGAGCTAAAACTTTTCTGATTCAGTCTTATTTTTTAAACATTTGGGCTCTTGCTCTCAGAAAGTGCCTCTCATCTGTTGGCTCTGAGCCCTAATCCTTTTTCTCATAAAACCCAGCAACTATCCATTTATGGTCCTGCCACTCATCAGGTTGTCACAACTTTCTGTTTGAATCATTTTATGCTTCCTGCCAGGCTTAACTCTCACAGAAAGGCGTTCAGATAAGTTTGCAACTCTATGTGAAACACAACTGATCTTTTTATTCTAAATTTACTTGCTCCAGTTTCAGTACATAACCCTGATCAGGTTTCCTCATCTCTAAGAGGGAGTTAGACAGTATCTAGCACAGTGTATTGCACTCTGCAGGTCCTCAGTAAAGGCTAGTGGAATATAACTGCTGAATTCAGAAGAAGAGCAGAATCCAAAAAAGAATGTCAGTTGAAGGATCTGTTTGGCCAAAGCAAGGAAGGGTATCCCAAGAGTGAAAAGCTTCGGTAAATAGCATAGGTAAGGGTACCCTGAGACTGCCAACGCCTCATGAGACGGTCTGATGTCTGTGATCCATGAATGGTCACATCTCAGAGGGAAGGAAGGGAGAAAGAGGGACCTACTATACAGTAGTTACCATCAAGTTTAGAAATACCTTCTGGATGCCCAGTTCTAAGTAAATTTTAAAATCTTGAAGAAACTACCTTTACTTCCAAGCAACCTGTCAGAACTAAAAAATGACTTGATGGGTTTGCCATTTGCAGAAGGAATAGGCTTTCTATTGAAACATTAGTACCTGAGCTACTGTGAGATGAGTTTATTTAGCTCTTCTTCCCCATTCTCCAACTCTGTGTTTTTTCATTCCTCCATATCTTTATGAGCTGTTGGCTAGAGAATACAGCCAGAAGAAGCCTTCACCATTCATGAGCATATCAAGCCTGCTTGCTAGATGGAACTATGTTGATTCTGGATGAGTTTATAAGGCCACGGACTTGCTATTAATGCTTCTAGTCATTAATCGATTTCATGTATCTTGAGAAAATAAAGGTCTTGTACATAGGCTGATGAGTTAGTTTCCACAGAGTCAATGAGAAACTGGAAGTGATTCACTGATAAATAATTTTGGAGGGAGACTACGCCTTCTAGGATGACCTTCTTCTTCAGAAATGGGGGGACCGAGCTAGGAACTTCTATGAACCCTCCTAACTATCCCAGCCATCCATTCCTCAGTTACTCATACCTGCTGTCAGCCAGGCACTGGGCCATATGGGAGTCATCCGTAAAGAATGAAGAGCATAGCGGGAAAGTCAGACACAGACAATCACAATGTTACCTGTTAGGTGCTATGTTGAGTGATGTATGAACTGCTATGCGAGCACTGAAGAGACAGCAGCTCCCTTAGCCTGGAGATCTTAGCAAAGACTTTGAAGAGGAGCTAACTTTTGGGATCAAACTAGGAGGAAGAAGAGGAATTAACCAGGATAATTTGGGGAAGGAAAACAAAAGCCCTTGAGTTCATTGTTGTTTAGTCGTTAAGTCCTATCTGACTCTTTTGCAACCTCATGGACTGTGGCCCACCAGGCTCCGCTGTCCATGGGATTTTCCAGGTAAGAATGCTGGAGTGGGTTGCCATTTCCTTCTCCAGGGGATCTTCCCAACCCAGAGAATGAATCTGTTTCTCCTGCATTGGAGGGTTGGTTCTTTACCACTTTACCACGAGGGAAGCCTGAGTTCGGTGTTACCTATCTGGCATTCCCCCTCATGTTTCTGAGAATACCTAGGCATTCCCTGTAGAACAAGGCTTCTTTGGACCAAGGCTTTTTCCCTGACTCACTGGATCATTCAATCATCACCTTAAGCTGTCAGCTGAGGCTAAACGAAAGGGGAACAGAGGGTGGGATTCACGCATTCAAGTTAACCGTAACACAAGGCACATATCCACAAACACGGCTTCTGATTTGACAGAGCCGCAGTGAAGCCCAGCACTTGCTTTTTAGGAAGAAAAATGAGAATATAATATACAAGATATATTTGCTATCACTGATCCCTGAAACACACTTGGAGAAACATGGTCCTATTGTCTTCACTGTGACACAGTGCCCGGCACAATGTCCCACACCTTCAAACCCAACACAAAACCGAAGAAATTGAACAGAGCAGCCAACAACTTAAGATCTAAGACCAAGTATAACTCCTGTGCCCCTCGATTGGTGGCATATAGATTCCATCCACCTTTGGTTTAAATGTATCTTTTTTAGAACCTAAGAAAGTTGGTAACTTAAAATCTGAAAGTTAAGGAGATATTAATAAATGCTCAAGTGCCAACAGTGGTTTCTTCAGGGATAAAACTTTCACTGTTTAAGTTAGGTTGAGATGTTCTAAAATGTTAGCATTTTGCAATGAGCGTATCTTCTTTTATATTCTGAAGAACAGAACAAAGATCATAGAAAATTGAAAATTTACTGAGGGTTGGATGTTAGACATTGGGCAGTCTTTGTGAAAAGGGATTATGAACAGTCAAAAGAAGAGCTTCAACAGAAATTGAAAGAGAAGTGAGCCGTCTATAAATTGATTACCTTCTTATTGACTACGGTTTTCACTTTGGGGTAGCATATGCGCCTGACTTACCGCAGGGAACATTCATAAGAAAGTCAACAACTATTCTTAGGGACTCATTGAGCAAATATGCATTGAATGCCTCCTGCCTACCAGGCCCTCTTGATTCCCATGACTGGTACTTTCATTTTGGAATGCAGCCAACCATGAGAGCAAGTGACTGGCAGCAGACCAGACTAGGGGCAGATGCTGAAGAATAAGGCCCCATGTAAGAGACTAAACCCAGCAGCGTTCCCGGAAAAGACAGTTTTTGGATAGATGTGGCCTGTCCTCCAACTGCCCTGCAGACACAAACCTTCACAGTATGTCAGAGAGAGAGGGGCCCCCAGCACGCAGTGTAGCCCTCTAATTTTAAGATACAGAAAAGAGGAGAGACTCAGTCAAGCATGTGCTGAGTACTAGTGCTTTTGTCTGTCTGCCAGATGCTGGAGCTAGAAAAATTATCTGACAGGGCCCTTATCCTCACGGAAGTTGGTGAGATAAACAGAGGCCCAAACTAACAATTTGCTGTACTTCAGTATGGTAAGCGATAATAGGGTTACAGGGTACATAAACTTGGGTTTGGGAATATACAAGGCTGTCACATAGCATGGTATGTGACCCTTTGTCTCATGTTTCAGATGGGAATGGGGCCTCCTGAATACACAGCCATGGATGGAATTGGGGTATGGGGTCAGCCACCATCGGCTCATAGGTTCAAGTCCCAAGCTCCTCAAGTTCTTTGAGCCTCGGCTCCCACGTCTGTAGTTTATACAGCACAGGATTGGTTGTGAGGCTGATATAAAGGGTACACAAGTGCTCAGAACATGGTAGGCTTTCAATGAATAGAAGAACTCTAGCCATTCAGGTACCCATTCAGATCCGTCTATGACAGGGACACACCCAGTTGAAGGCAGGTCCATTTTAAATAAAGGAGAAGGTCCCGAGGACAAGCATTTGCTGTATTGGGCCCATCTATCTCCCCAGACCTGAGAGCAGCCTCCCTCCTGCCCCCCACCACTTCTGTTCTGAGAACCCAGGAGTTGTTTGAGCTTGGTCAGCCACACAGGCTCTAGGTACAAAAGCAATCTTTTAACACATACTTCCCCTTCTTCCCAAAGCACACCTATAGCTCTCGAAAAGAGGGCCCCAGAACTACATTCCCCTCCAAACGATGTCCCATTAAGCCCCAGAGCTAGCTGGCAAAGTCATTTAACAGAAGCCGCCCAAACGCCCCTCTTAGCGCAGGGAGAGGTGCGGGAGCTCTAGCAGCTCCTTTAATGCAACTGGATTAATTGCCTGCTCAGAAAACAGCTCGATTCTAAATGATCCTAAATGGCCTCTAATACCTGTAATCTTCCCTCTACCACGTTGCCCTGCTGCATTGCTAAAGTGAGGCTGGTTCTGGGAGCTGGTTTGCTCAGTAAACAGCAGGCAGCGTTGCGGGAAGCCAAGGAAATCAGGCTCAGTTCCAAAGGAAGGCTGAGAAATTGATGAAAACGCCACTGGCCTATTCACCAGCCTAATTTGATTCCAGAAAATCAAGCGGAGGAATTTGGGATGGCTTGTTCCACGCACTCAGTGTTCCTTTGCAGGACTGAGCAATCAAAAGATACAGTGCCAGCCCAGGCCTGCAGTGGGGGGTCCCTCTCGAGGGTCTCCCTTTCCTTTCTGAAGAGGGAGCTGCGATGACACTGTGACACCTCAGTCAATCTACTGGGGAATCTCAGGGGTAGGGGGCTGGGACATGAAGGGCTGTGAGCATGGTTTCGGATGTGCACTTGCCTGTATCTATAGGTGAACGTGAGGCTTAAGAGAATGGACTCTGGTTGATATCATGGCTCTGTCATTACTCTTATGTCACCTTGGGCAAGTTACCTATTAGTGTCTCAGTTTCTTCATCTGTAAAATGGGGGTGAATATAATAGCACCTACCTCAAGGCGTTTATGTGAGGATTAAATGCCTTAATACATATATGCCTAAGGTGCCTGACCAGTCTCTGGGTCATGGTGAATATTCTGTGTGTTTGTTTGCCCTGGCTACCTGTGGCCAGGTGAACTGGTGCCTGGGGTGTGGCGCCGAGATGTCTCAAGAGCATCAGACGCCTTCTTCTCCTACTGAACAAACACTGGAAGCTTATCCATCTTCTCACACATGCTGCCCACTCTGTGATCATCCTGCCTAGCTGGCTGCCCTCTCTGATCATGTCTGCAGTTTCCACAGAGACCAACATAGAGGGAAGGCAGGGTCACCTGAGTGGGGAAACAGGTAGGGAGAAGGTGGGCTAGCCCCATCTGGGAAACAGAAGGTGGGGCAGTCAGAGGTCTGCATTTCCCTCCTGCAGGCGAGGATCAGGGAAAAAAAGTCAGACCTGCTCTGTCTGCTTGAATCTCCCACTATTTGAGCCTGCCACTGCCTGTACTGCCTCCTCCTTGGGCGCTTTCACCACCCCCAGGTTTGGCCCTGAGAGGTCTTCTGAGTCTTTGGCAAACAGATACCAGAAGAGCATGTGTGTGGATTTCCAAAAGGCGAGCATCACACATGACAAAGACATCAAGGACAAGATGCAAAACTGTGGTGCTGGAGACCACACCCCAACAACACTGGCCACTTAATCAGCATTAGCACCAGAGCCGGTGCTGACAGCTGTGCCTGGTCTCACTTCACAGCTGCTTAACTCTCTGCACCTGATGCACACGCCTGCTATTGGCTGCATGTAATCAACTGCCTTGTGCCTCAACTGCGTCCTCCATACAATGGGGCTAATTATTGTGTCTACATCGTAAGGTGAAACGGGGACGGAAGGGACACAGCAACCATGGTTAGCCCTCGTTGCGCACCTAGGATTCACAGAGGAGCACTCAGGTGCACGCCTCACGCACACCCTCTCACTGGGCCTTCTCGTGACCCGTGTGTGGCGAGCCCTGCTGTCCATCCCCTCCCCGGGCAGATGAGAAAACAGCAAAGAGGACGGTTCAAGAATCCAGCCCAGTCACAGAGCTAGCAAATAAGGAGCTTTTTTCAAGACCCTGGCTCGTGAAAAGCACTCAGTAAAAATGCAGCTGCTTTGGCAGCTATCGTAAGTGCGAAGCTTTGGGGGAGAAAAGGGGCTCCCAACCTGAGAAGGGTGCCAGAGAGGGAAGGGCTGACGCAACTAGGCAGTGACGCCTGGCGAAGGTGCTGGTACTGATGGTACCCTGAAAAAAGAGACTGGGGGCACCTCTCTGGGGTCCTCATGGCAGGACAAGTCTTGAAATGGGCTTGATTCATAAAGGGTTGGCAGCTGAAGACCCAGTACCCATTCCAAGGCCACCAGGAGCAGCTGGAGTAGATCGGGCCCCCACACAGACAGCAGGGGCCGTCAGGAGTCACTTCATCTCACCCTCTGAGTGACCCCATCTGTGAACTGGGCATATAGATACCCACCCTGCTTATCAATAGAAGGCTACGGGGACTCACATAGACGAGCCAGTCGGATGAGTCCTCACAATCTCTCTCAGAGGAAAGAACAACTTCTCGGACTGGGTTTAAAGGAAAAAACAAATGTCCCATGAGATGGAAGCCTGAGACTCCTGGTGGGGGCAGGAACCCAAGCATGTCAANCCACATAGATGAGCCAGTCGGATGAGTCCTCACAATCTCTCTTAGAGGAAAGAACAACTTCTCGGACTGGGTTTAAGGGAAAAAACAAATGTCCCACGAGATGGAAGCCTGAGACTCCTGGAGGGGGCAGGAACCCAAGCATGTCAACGTTCAACCATTTCATAAGCAACAGCTTCCCACAGGCCAGGCAATTTTTCTTTCTCAAAGAAAACAAGCAGCTAATGCTCCAAAAGCTGCCTATGCCCTAAATGTTATCTTTAATCCTTACAGCAATCCCATGAGATAAATCTTGTTCTGATTTCACAGAATTCAAAACATGATTTTCCCAAGAGATTAAATGATTCACCCAAAGGCAGAGAGCTGGCGATGTGGGAACTCTAGGTATGAACCTAAGGCGATCCAGCTCCAAAATTCTTGTCCACGGTTCGTATGCTCCTCTCTCTTCCTAATCCTACTTTACTCTGCCTCTGCATACCAGGAGACACACTGCACTCCTGTGAGTGGACACTTTTCTGTTATCAACCTCACAGGCTATGAGGATGCCATGACTCTTACGGGTCTCTGACTATGCAGCAGAAAAATGAAGGTACCGACAGTTTACTTGCTGGGCTCAAAATGAAATGAAGATGTGCACAGAGTATCCATCACAACACATGAAGAGGTCCCCACTCTCCCTATTAGTTGTGCAGATGTGACACCAGTTTGGGGCTAACAGATTGGTAGAAATGAAAATATTCCTTTAAGTTCAAGTTTGATAAAGATGGGAGGAAAAGATACTCTTTTATACCACTGATGGAAGCACCAATTGGTGGAGTTACCTAGGAGAGCACTTTGGTAAGATGCGGCAAAATCTAAAATTTTACCTCTATACAGTTACCCAAGGGAAATGCCCTGTGCCCAAAGAAGCAGGTTAGCGAAGCGTCAATAAAGAATTTATTTGGAGGACTTCCCTGGTGGTCCAGTGGTTGGATTTCTCTCTGCTGCAAAGGTTGAGGGGTGGGAGTGCATATTAGATTCCTGGTTGGGGAATGGGAAACTAAAATCCCACATGCTCTGTGGCAGAGGCTAAAACAAAAAATTATTTTGGTAACGGCAAAACTGTATAGCTAACCAAAATGTCTGAAAGTGAAAATGTTAAGTCACTCAGCTTTGTCCAACTCTTTGTGATCCCATGGACTATAGCCTGCCAGGCTCCTCTGTCCATGGCGATTCTCCAGACAAGAATACTGGAGTAGGCCGCCATGCCCTCCTTAGGGGATCTTCCCAATCCAGGGATCGAACCCTGGTCTCCCACATTGCAGGCAGATTCCTTACCATCTGAACTACCAGGGAAGCTCAAGCATACTGGAGTGGATAGCCTATCCTTGCTCCATAGGATCTTCCCAGCCCAGGAATCGAACTGGGGTCTCTTGCATTGCAGGCAGATTCTTTTCCTGCTGAGCTACCAAGGAAGCCCACTGGAATGGGTAGCCGTTACCAAAATGTTGGTCCTGGTATATGTAGCCAATACTAAAATGTCTACTGACGGACTAATGACCAAGTAATTATAGTATATCCCTTATGTGGAATATTCTCCAGGCAGTAGAGTTAATGGGAAAAAGATAAATTCTAGAATACAAGCAAATATCTTTTAAAAAACTCAAGCATGACAATAGATTTTACAACACATAGAGAAATATGAAAAGCACTAGATGAAGCCTTTTATACTGATAAGCATGGTACCTACAAAGCAGTGGGGGATGGCCACAGGTCAGAGTAGACTTGGTATTATCTAATCTGCTCTAATCTTTCACAAGGCAAATTTATATTCACATCTGATTTATGTATTTACAAAGGTAAAATAATTGTAGTAATAATTATAATGTATTAAGTTCTAGGTCTGAGTATTCATTTTCATTTGAAATAAAATAGATCAGTTAATAAATAAGCATATGTGTATCTGCTCTAATTAGTATACTTTCATATGCCATCTTTTTAAAAACTGCAACAGGAATAATCATCTTCACTATGCTGATAACGAAATTAAGATTCCGTGTAGCCAACTTGCCCTGTTCATAAGGAAAAAATTCAGGGCTGAAAACTGACAGTCTGCTTTCAAGTTCAGATCTCTTTCCATCTCATCATTCATTCAACAAGTCTGAGCACGACTCAGAGCCCAGGCACCTTGCTAGGGCCCAGGGCCGCATCAGGGGACAGGACGGACACGCTCCCTGACTTTACTGCCTCACAGTCCGGTAAGGAAACTAGAGAGACCCACACGTCGTCAGGACTAGGGGACTATGCTTGGGCTTCACAGAGAATAGCTTACCCTTTACTGATCTGAAACAAAACAGGGAGCACAACTAAACAGCTAGATTTGGGTCTGGCACATCATCATAATGGACATGAACTTGGGCAAACTCCAGGAGATGGCAAGGGACAGGGAAGCCTGGTGTGCTGCAGTCCATAGGGTTGCAAAGAGTCGGACATGACTGGGTGACTGAAAAACACCACCACCGCCATAAAGCCCACCACTAGTGTGGCCTGCTGAATCAGATTCTGGTTCTCCCAATTAATTCTTCAATCAGAGGTCAAAATTAAAACTGTGATTGAGCATTAACTTTGCGCCAGGCATCATCTAACATGTAAATGCTTTGACATTTGATTTTCTTTTTTTTTTTGATGGAAAGTTGCTTTATTTCAGATGCCTGCAACTGGGGGAGAGGGGTGGCAGATATCTGTCCAAAGGCCAACTCCCCAAACTGACAAGCAGGGGGTGAGAAAATTTATAGACAGGCAGGTGCAGGGGATGCGGGTGTAGGGGTGTGGTGCTACATGCAAAAACAGCATAGTCACAATGGTCTGACCAGCATCATCTTGAATGTTTTAGGTACAGTTAGTCTTCAGTTCCAGGGTCCATTTGTTCCAATTTCTTTGTGGTCAATTCTCAGAATTGTGGAAGCTCATGTCCTGGGTACAGTCTGCTCATTTATGTAGGTAATTTCTCCACCTCGGGTTTTAGTATCTATAAGACAGCTCACAGGATATGGCTCAGACTGTCTACAGCCCTTGAAAAAGAACTGAAGGTCCTTGACTCTGCTGGAAGACCACAGTATTACTAGTCTCCTTAGACAGTTTTCCTTTGTTTTAGCATTTCTCTGATTAAATTT
>SJYW01018104.1:305652-324212 GCA_006410735.1 Raphicerus campestris
TTTTTTTTTTGGACGTAAGTTTTCAGCTCATTTGGGTGAATAACAAGGAGCTGAACTGCTGAATTCTATGGTAAAAGTATAATCAGTTTTGTCAGAAACTGCTGAACTGTCTTTCAAATGACTGTACCATTTTGCATCCCCACAGGCAATGAGAATACCGGTTGTTTCACATCCTTGCCAGCATTTGGTGTTCGAGATTTTGGCCATTCTAATAGTTATATAGTGGTATCTCATTTTAATTTTCATTTCTCTGATGATATATGATGTGGAACATCTTTTCATGTTTATTTTCCAGCTGTATATCTCTCTTAAGGTTTCTGCCAATTTTTAAAATCAAGTTGTCTTCTTATTGTTGAATTTTAAGACTTCTTTGTATATTTTGGGAAACATTTCTTTATCATATGTGCCTTTCACAAGTAATTTATCCCAATCTGTGACTTGCCTTCTCATTCTCTTGGTTAAGTCTTTCTGCAGACCAGGAGCTTTTAATTTTGGTGAAGTCTAGTTTAGTATTTCTTTTATTGATCCTGCCTTTGGTGTTGTATTTAAAAAAAAAGTTGCCATACCCAAGCTCATCTAAACTTTCCCTAGCGTTTTGTAGTACTACATCTTATGGAGAAATCTACAATTCATTTTAAGTTAATTTTTTGTGAAAGGTTTGAAGCCTGTGTCTAGATTAAGTTTTTGCATATGTAATATCCAATTGTTTCAGCACCACTTGTTAAAAAGACTACCCATCATGCTGCATTTCCTCCTTTTCCAAAGATCAGTTAACTATTTATATGGGTCTGTTTCTGGGCTCTCTATTATCTTCCACTGACGTATTCATCCATCCTTCTGCCAACACCACCGTGTTATGACTGGTGAAGCTTCATAGGAAGTCTTGAAGTCGAGGGCTGTCAGTCCTCCAGCTTTGTTCTTCAATAATGCGCTGGCTGTTCTGGGTCTTCATTTTAAATACAAGCTTTGGAATCAGTTTGTCAATATTTACAAAATAACTCCCTGGTATTTTAATTAAGTTTTATTGAATCTATATTTGGTGTATTGAAAACTTAACAATATTGTCCTTCCATCCATGAATATGGAATGTTTCTCAATTTATTAGTACTTCTTTGATTTCATTCATCAGAGTTTCATAGTTTTCCTTATATAGGTCTTATATATACACTGTTAGGTTTATACCAAAGTATTTCATTTCTGGAAATGCTAAAGTAAATGATATTGTAGTTTTAGTTGAAAACTGGTGTATAAGAACACAAAGGATTTTGGTATATTAAACCAATAACGTGCAATCTTTCTGTAATCACTTATGAGTTCCAGGAGCTTCTTTTTGTTTGTTCTTGCTTTTTTCATTTATTCTTTCAGGGTTTCTTGATGAGCCTGTCATCTCCTTTTCTAGCCCTATTATATTAGCTAGAAACTCCAGGATAATATTTAAAAGGAGTAGTAAAAGGGGACATCCTTGCCTTGGACCTGATCTTAGCGGGAAAACTCTGTTTCTCATTATAAACTATGGTATTAGTTGTAGATTATTTGTAAATATTCCTTATCACAGGACTTCCCCAGTGGCTCAGTGATAAAGAATCTGCCTGTAATGCAAAAAACACAGGTTCGATCCCTAGGTTGGGAAGTTGCCCTGGAGAAGTAAATGGCAACCCACTCTAGTATTCTTGCCTGGGAAATCCCATGGACAGGGGAGCCTGGCAGGCTGCAGTCCATAGGGTCGCGAGAGTTAGACATGACTTAGCAACTAAACTACAACATTCTTTATCAAGTTGATGTAGTTTTCCTCTATTTCTAATTTACTGAGAGCTTTTTATAATGAATGGGTGTTGAGTTTTGTCAAATGGTTTTCTACATCTATTGATAGGATCATTTTCATTTTTCAGCCTGTTGAAGTGATGAATTACATTAAGTAATTTTTTGAATGTTGAAGTGAAGTCAGTCGTGTCCGACTCTTTGTGACCCCATGAACTGGGGCGAACCAGGCTCCTCTGTCCATAGGATTTTCCAGGCAATAGTACTGGAGTGGATTGCCATTTCCTTCTCGAGCGGATCTTCCTGACCCAGGGATCAAACTCAGGTCTCCCGCATTGTAGACAGAAGCTTTCCCATCTGAGCCACCAGGGAAGTTGAATGTTGAAAGAACTCTGTTTATCTGGGATAAATATCCCTTGACTGTGGTGTGTAATTTTTTTTACACATTGCTGCATTCAATTTGTTAGTATTTCACTGAGAATTTTGCATCTATGATCATGATAGATATAGGTCTGCAGCTTTCCTTTCTTGTAATGTCTTTGTCTGGCTTTGTAATCAGGGTAATGCTGGTCTCACAGAATGAGTTATAAANCATGGACAGGGGAGCCTGGCAGGCTGCAGTCCATAGGGTCGCGAGAGTTAGACATGACTTAGCAACTAAACTACAACATTCTTTATCAAGTTGATGTAGTTTTCCTCTATTTCTAATTTACTGAGAGCTTTTTATAATGAATGGGTGTTGAGTTTTGTCAAATGGTTTTCTACATCTATTGATAGGATCATTTTCATTTTTCAGCCTGTTGAAGTGATGAATTACATTAAGTAATTTTTTGAATGTTGAAGTGAAGTCAGTCGTGTCCGACTCTTTGTGACCCCATGAACTGGGGCGAACCAGGCTCCTCTGTCCATAGGATTTTCCAGGCAATAGTACTGGAGTGGATTGCCATTTCCTTCTCGAGCGGATCTTCCTGACCCAGGGATCAAACTCAGGTCTCCCGCATTGTAGACAGAAGCTTTCCCATCTGAGCCACCAGGGAAGTTGAATGTTGAAAGAACTCTGTTTATCTGGGATAAATATCCCTTGACTGTGGTGTGTAATTTTTTTTACACATTGCTGCATTCAATTTGTTAGTATTTCACTGAGAATTTTGCATCTATGATCATGATAGATATAGGTCTGCAGCTTTCCTTTCTTGTAATGTCTTTGTCTGGCTTTGTAATCAGGGTAATGCTGGCCTCACAGAATGAGTTATAAAATATTCCTTTTGCTTCTATCCTCTGAAAGATATTGTAGAAAACTGGTATAATTTCTTCCTTAAGCATTTGGTGGAATTCATCAGTGAATACATCTGGGCCTGGAAATTTCTGTTTTGAAAGGTTATTAATTTGTTGAGTCAATTTTCAATCTATATATAGATGTATTCAGATTGTCTGTTTCTTCCTGTGCAAGTTTTGACAACATGGGTCTTTCAAGGAATTACTACCTTTCATTTAGATTATAAAAAATTTGTGAGAAAAAAGTTAATAGTATTCTTTTATTATCTTTTTAATGTCCAAAGTATCTGTAGTAAGATATCCATTCTTTTCTGAAAGTAGTAATTTGTGTCCTTTTTTCCCCTTAATTAGCTTGACTTGATATTTATCAATTTCACTGATATTTTCAGAGAATCACTTTTTAATTTTGTTGAATTTATATATTAAGTTTTTTATTTTCAATTTCATGGGTTTCTGCTCAAATTCTTAATATTTCTTTTCCTCTGCTTACTTTAGATTTAATTTTCTCTTCTTTTTCTAGGTTCCTAAGGTAGAAATTGGGCTTCATGGTGGCTCAGCAGTAAAGAATCCACCTGTAATGCAGGAGACATGGTTTCAATCTCTGGGTCGGGAAGATCCCCTGGAGAAGGAAATGACAATGCGCTCCAGTGTTCTTGCCTGGGAAATTCCATGGACAGAGGAGTCCACGGGATTGCAAAGAGTGGGACACAACTTAGTGACTAAACAACAACAAAGGTGGAAGTTGGATTACTTTCTAAATGCTTCTTCCTTTCCACTATATGCATTCATTAATATGTATTTCCCCAGAACCATTGCTTTCACCAATCTCACAAATTTTAAGTTGTGTTTTCATTTTCATCTTGCTCAAAATTAAAAAAATAAATTTGAGGCTTTGACTTTGACCCTTATTTTACTTAGAAATGTGTTAATTTTTTTCTCATTAATCTGGGGATTTTTTGAGCTCTCTGTTATTGGTTTTTTACTTATACTGTGGTCTGAGTACATACATGGTATGATTCAGTTTCTTTGGATTAGTTAAGGTGTGTTCTATGGTCCAAAATGTGGTCTGTCTTGGTGAATGTTCCATGAGAACTTCAGAAGAATGTGTATTCTGCTGCTGTTGGATGAAAGAGTCTATAGGTGTTAATTATATCCAGTTGGTGGTGGTGGTGTTGAGTTCAACCACATCTTTACTGATTTTATGATGGCTAGAGTTTATCCCTTTTATTCTTGCTAACTTTGTAAGAAACTGCTGAACACTTTTCTAAAACAGTTGTACTATTTTATAGCCCCACCAGTGTAAGAGAATTACAGCTTTACAACTTCACCAACACTTGGTATTATTGTACTTCTAATTTTAGTTATTCTAATAGGTTTTGGTAGTATCTCACTATGTTTTTTATTTGTGTTTCCCTTCTTACTATGATGCAGTGTCTCTTAATATATTCTTCCAGATCAGAGCTACAAGCATTAATATCTGATATTTCTATAAATTAACCACTCAACTCTGGAAAGCAGGGCAACTCTTACCCAAAACTACCATTTATACAATTTAATTGGAAATTACACATATCTTTAATTTTAAACCACTTAAAGTCCCATTCTCATCTAATTTTCAGGCATCAACACCCCTGATGTAGATTGGTATTTGTTTGGGCAAGTAGGTGACTCAATTATGAAGACTTCCAAAAAACTTAAAAGTCAAGAAGATGAGAGATGTAGATTTAGTAATGGCTACTACTATAGATTGCCTGCCACATCTAAGGTACTGCACTGAATAATTTCATACATCATTATAAATCACCGACGTAAGCATTATAGTTCCCATTTTACGGATGAAGAAACTGGTAACATATATTCTACACACTCACCTATTATGAAAGAACAGAGAGTGGCGGTAGGAGATGTGGATATTTTTAGGTGTCCAAGAGAGGCCAGAGCTTCTCAAACTTGATCAGCCTAGGCTCACTGAAATTTACATTCTAATTCAGTGTGTGAATTCTGGTGTCCACTGGCCCCTTATCATACTTTGAGCAGCAAGGATCTGCATTTACATCCTCACAAAGTCTGGACAAGTCCAGGTCAGCACGTGGTGTGCTTAGAGGTTGCCAGGAATAAAGGAAAGAAGCAATACTGCTCCTTTCGAAAAGCTGATATTAAATGGCAATAGAGGAGGAGCCATCTAGATACCTGTTTGTCACTTAATATGGCACATAAGATGGATAATAGCTGTCCACCACCAGTGCCTTACGCTAGGGCAGAGGATAATACCAGGAGAGAACACTGGCAGAAAAATAACTCAAACCCAACTACACATTTTTTTTTCTACCAATGGGCCACCCTTATTATATAAGTATACACCCCAATCCTCTTCTCATCCCTGGAAAGGACATAAATCTTTTAAAAGTATGGATAAAGAAGGAAGGAAGCCTTGTGATTAGGAGTATAAAGTGGATAGTAGTTGAAACTTTAATGGCCAGATTAACCTACAAACATCCCTGGACATTAGAGAAAGCTCTTAGCCTCAATGGGACAAAATTATAATATATTCTGTGCAGGCATAAAAATAATAAGTGCCATGTTTCACATACTGAGTGCTAAGAGTTCAACTAAGGCTATTGTCAAGTGTGATGCAGAGATAGTAAAAAGGTTTGGGGTGGGGGGATAATAGAATTTACATTTAAAATGATACCAAATTGGAAGCAATTTGGAGAATAATTAGTAAGGTGACTAGCCTGGTGGCAGGAAGGCCAATTAACAGGTTATGACAGTGGTTCTCACAGTGATCCCCAACACAGACGTTATCAGGGCCACCCTGACTGGGTAATCAATGCAATCTCTTAGAACTATCCCTCGAAATACTGAATCTGATGTCTGCAGTAGGGAAAGCAACAGTTTGTATTTTAATGCTTCTGATGCATGCTGAAATTTGAGAACCACTGGGCTATTGAAATAGTTCTAGTATAAAGTGATGAGCAGTTGTGCTAAGATGAAGGCACTGAGGAAGGATAGAAATGCTTTCAGAGATATTTAGAAGATAAACAGGACCAGGCTATCGACCTTGGAGACATGGAATCTTATTCTTAATGTTCTAAATGAACTGGGTGAATGATAACATAATCAGTGAAAAAGTACAACACTGAATAAAGAGCAGTTGGGTTGGGGGAATAAGATAGAAAATGAGTTCAGTTTCAGACATGACATGTTTGGGGAGCTCTAAGACATCCACGTAAAGATGCCCCGTGGGTGGCTTAATAAATGACTCTGCAGTTCCAGAGAAAGGATTGTGGGTAATGGCAGAAATTCAGGAGTCATCAACTTGTGGGAGAGAGTTCACTACCCAGAAGTATACAAAATAGCCTCAAGCAGAGGTTTTCAACTTTGCTTCTGCATGACAGATGATGAATGGCATTCATATGAGACATATTCCCAGGCGTATACTCAGATTGCAATGAAAAGCAAACACACATGCATACGAACAAAAGCAGCTGGCCGAAAAGCACAGAATTCTCAAACTGTTTTTATAGCTCATATTTACAAAAGTATCTTACCTGCAAATGATTAGTAAAGTCATCGATTCACTGATCTCAAATATAACTTTATGGAGGGAAAAATATATACGGCTAATCTAATATGAAAACTACATAAAATTATTTTTTAAAGATCCCATGTGACCTCTACAGGTAATATTTTAAAAAGTAAACATGCACTAATAAAAATAAACCATATTTCATACTTTAAAAGTATAACATATAATATTTATGCTTATTCATGATATTAGTATAAATAGTATGATTGCACACATCCTTTAGATAATCACAGTGCTTTTGACTGGAAAACCATAGCTAGAGCCTCCTCAATTCTGTTGTATGTGGATAAACATGCATGCTTTCTTCATTTCTCTTCCTTATTCCAAATATGTTCAAGGGTAAAATCAAGGAATCAAATATAAGTATACATCCACAGATAACAAATTATAGTATTTCAAAATTGTTCTATCAATAACAATAGTTCCTGGATATTTTCAGCAAACATAAAATAGACTATGAATTATGAGCAATTAACTTTCAGCTAACTCTGATTCCACCTTTCCCAAAACAAAGAGGCACCCACCATTAAAATGCAAATGAGTGAATATGACATCCTTATAATGGTAACATTGAGCTGAGTCCAATTACTTAAAAATGTAAATGATTCACAGGAGCTTATTGTTTCTGTTTAGTCACTAAATCCAGTCCAACTCTTTGTGAGCCCATGGACTGTAGCATTTCAAGCTTCCCTGTCCTTTACAGTCTCCTAGAGTTGTTCAAACTCATGTCCATTGAGCTTGTAACTCAATGCTTCTGAATAAGTGAGTGGTTTGATGTATGTCATGGCTGCTTGTGACACTGTAATGTGTCGTATGTCACCAAGGTCAAGAAGTACTAGACTAGAAAAATGATTGCAGACAAAACTCAGAAAATTATGAAGACAAAACTGAGGATCATCTGTCTTCGAATCATGAGCACACTAAAGAAGTGAACTGTGGGGGAAAGAGGAGAACAGAGAAGAAAAGATGTTAGAGAAGACAGAAGTTTAACACTCAAAGAAGGAGTCATCATCAGTGTCAATATCCTTTGAGAGGTAAAGTAAAATTAGAAGGATGTTGGGGTCATTATCAGTCAGTCAGTTCAGTTGCTCAGTTGTGTCCAACTCTTTGTGAGTCCATGGACTGCAGCACGCCAGGCTTCCCTGTACTTCACCAACTCCGGGAGTTTGTTCAAACTCATGTCCATCGAGTCAGTGATGCCATCTAACCATCTTATCCTCTGCCACTCCTTTCTCCTTTTGCCTTCAATCTTTCCCAGCATCAAGGTCTTTCCAATAAGTCAGTTCTTCTCATCTGCTGGCCAAAGTATTGGAGCGTCAGCTTCAGTATTAGTTCTTCCAATGCATATTCAGGACTGATTTCTTCCAGGATGGACTGCTTGGATCTCCTTGCAGTCCAAGAGACTCTTGAGAGTCTTCTCCAACACCACAGCTCAAAAGTATCAATTCTTCAGAGCTCAGCTTTCTTTATGGTCCAACTCTCACATCCATACATGACTACTGGAAAAACCATAGCCTTGACTACACAGAACTTTGTTGGCAAAGTAATGTCTCTGCTTTCTAATACTCTTTCTAGGTTGGGCAAAGCTTCTTTTTACAAGGGTCATTGACCATCACCTTAATGCTGTGTAGACTAGTGACTGAGCATGGGCTTCAGAGTCAAACTGCCTGCCACGTACTATCTGTAACCTTCACAATTTTTCAGTGACTTTTCATTGAATTTATATTCCAGGGGGCATAGACAGCAGAAAATACATGAATGATAAATGGATAGATAGACAGAAAAATATAGCAACAAGCAATGGATGCAAAAATGGATCTTTTAATGTTGGAAGAAAGAAATGCTATGAAACAAATATGAAGTCTGTTACCTTCAAGGAGTTTACATTTTAGACAGAGTTAAATGGGGTGAATGGAGATACACTATGAATTGAAAGTTGATGCTAAATGATTCCTGAATGACCCAGCTGGGACATGAAAGCGCACAAGGTGGAATGACAACATATATGGGCAGGGATCGCAAGTGAAAGTTCTTCAGTCACATCTGAAAGAAGGGCTAGCAGCAGAAAAGTACAAAGGCAAGAGAGGATTTCAAGGATGGAGGCCAAATTGAAAGGCCTGTAGGGTATACTAAGCATTGCCATTCAGCTGAAAGGAAAGGTTTATGGAGGAAAACAGGGACAGACAAATGGGGGAAGTAAATTGGGGTCAGAGGGTAGAGAACCCTGAATGGCAAGCCTAAGAAATTTATGATGCCCTGAAGGCAGGAAAGAAACATTCATGATATTTGAAATACAAAGTAAAAGGTTTTGAAAGATATCCATTTAAAAAGGAAAACATGCACTTAAAAAGAGACAGTAAATTTTCAATGCATAAGACTACTTTATAGCAAAGCTTTGCCTTAATGAAAGCAGAATTTTAAAATACACACCCATTCCCAGTCCACCCCCCCCAAACACTCTTTAAGCAAACTCTTAATATCCATTTCATATTTTCCTACAGACTACTGATTATGAGTGTTGTTTTATCTGTAATTTTCTAAAAAGATCAATGCAGAGAGTCACTCTGCTGCATTTTTTCCAGTGTACAATTAACACAATTTCTCACCTGTCATTCCATCACTATTTAATAACCACAGAGGAGCTGACAGATGCGTAGTTCTCAGAGAGGATGTGGATGGCCAGGCTTAAAATAATCCAGAAATGTCCTCCTAGTTTTCCAAAAGGAGATACACACTGCACAATATCAAAGTGGCTACAGAAGCCCTCATTTGAGGAAGTGTTACACTTATTTATACACAAAGAAGAGCTTTCCAGAGACAGATTTCATTTAGTAAAGAAAAAAACAATCCCACCCTGAAGAAAGGATATTTAGGTGGGGTGGGGAGCCACAGTATTATATTTTATAGGGGGTTTGGCTTTGGAATGAAACAGTGATGTTTACAATCCACTAAAATGACACTTAAACAAAACTTTAGCCTTTCTTGAAAAGAAGACAGGTGAAGACTAAGGATTGCAGGTAAATTTGAAACAGACTGCATCTTCTCTTCTAACTCAACTTTGCAGCCATATGAACATCTATGTTAAATACCTTGCTATTACCTAGGGCCTTAACTATGCCACTCACTTCTCTCTGCCAATCTGGGAAGACTGCTGTCTTCCATGAAATATTCACAAGTATGATCATTATCTTTCTCTTCAACTGCTCTGCATTTCAGAAGTTTCCTTTTGAATCAGGATCTGGCAAGAGAATCACTCTGTGCTAATAATAACTGGATGCATGAGTCAACAAAGTCCTCTCTGTTATAGCTATTTCAGTTTTTAGTTCAACACACACACACACACACACACACACACACACACACACACNTGCATTTACATCCTCACAAAGTCTGGACAAGTCCAGGTCAGCACATGGTGTGCTTAGAGGTTGCCAGGAATAAAGGAAAGAAGCATTACTGCTCCTTTCTAAAAGCTGATATTAAATGGCAATAGAGGAGGAGCCATCTAGATACCTGTTTGTCACTTAATATGGCACATAAGATGGATAATAGCTGTCCACCACCAGTGCCTTACGCTAGGGCAGAGGATAATACCAGGAGAGAACACTGGCAGAAAAATAACTCAAACCCAACTACACAATTTTTTTTCTACCAATGGGCCACCCTTATTATATAAGTATACACCCCAATCCTCTTCTCATCCCTGGAAAGGACATAAATCTTTTAAAAATATGGATAAAGAAGGAAGGAAGCCTTGTGATTAGGAGTATAAAGTGGATAGTAGTTGAAACTTTAATGGCCAGATTAACCTACAAACATCCCTGGACATTAGAGAAAGCTCTTAGCCTCAATGGGACAAAATTATAATATATTCTGTGCAGGCATAAAAATAATAAGTGCCATGTTTCACATACTGAGTGCTAAGAGTTCAACTAAGGCTATTGTCAAGTGTGATGCAGAGATAGTAAAAAGGTTTGGGGTGGGGGGATAATAGAATTTACATTTAAAATGATACCAAATTGGAAGCAATTTGGAGAATAATTAGTAAGGTGACTAGCCTGGTGGCAGGAAGGCCAATTAACAGGTTATGACAGTGGTTCTCACAGTGATCCCCAACACAGACGTTATCAGGGCCACCCTGACTGGGTAATCAATGCAATCTCTTAGAACTATCCCTCGAAATACTGAATCTGATGTCTGCAGTAGGGAAAGCAACAGTTTGTATTTTAATGCTTCTGATGCATGCTGAAATTTGAGAACCACTGGGCTATTGAAATAGTTCTAGTATAAAGTGATGAGCAGTTGTGCTAAGATGAAGGCACTGAGGAAGGATAGAAATGCTTTCAGAGATATTTAGAAGATAAACAGGACCAGGCTATCGACCTTGGAGACATGGAATCTTATTCTTAATGTTCTAAATGAACTGGGTGAATGATAACATAATCAGTGAAAAAGTACAACACTGAATAAAGAGCAGTTGGGTTGGGGGAATAAGATAGAAAATGAGTTCAGTTTCAGACATGACATGTTTGGGGAGCTCTAAGACATCCACGTAAAGATGCCCCGTGGGTGGCTTAATAAATGACTCTGCAGTTCCAGAGAAAGGATTGTGGGTAATGGCAGAAATTCAGGAGTCATCAACTTGTGGGAGAGAGTTCACTACCCAGAAGTATACAAAATAGCCTCAAGCAGAGGTTTTCAACTTTGCTTCTGCATGACAGATGATGAATGGCATTCATATGAGACATATTCCCAGGCGTATACTCAGATTGCAATGAAAAGCAAACACACATGCATACGAACAAAAGCAGCTGGCCGAAAAGCACAGAATTCTCAAACTGTTTTTATAGCTCATATTTACAAAAGTATCTTACCTGCAAATGATTAGTAAAGTCATCGATTCACTGATCTCAAATATAACTTTATGGAGGGAAAAATATATACGGCTAATCTAATATGAAAACTACATAAAATTATTTTTTAAAGATCCCATGTGACCTCTACAGGTAATATTTTAAAAAGTAAACATGCACTAATAAAAATAAACCATATTTCATACTTTAAAAGTATAACATATAATATTTATGCTTATTCATGATATTAGTATAAATAGTATGATTGCACACATCCTTTAGATAATCACAGTGCTTTTGACTGGAAAACCATAGCTAGAGCCTCCTCAATTCTGTTGTATGTGGATAAACATGCATGCTTTCTTCATTTCTCTTCCTTATTCCAAATATGTTCAAGGGTAAAATCAAGGAATCAAATATAAGTATACATCCACAGATAACAAATTATAGTATTTCAAAATTGTTCTATCAATAACCATAGTTCCTGGATATTTTCAGCAAACATAAAATAGACTATGAATTATGAGCAATTAACTTTCAGCTAACTCTGATTCCACCTTTCCCAAAACAAAGAGGCACCCACCATTAAAATGCAAATGAGTGAATATGACATCCTTATAATGGTAACATTGAGCTGAGTCCAATTACTTAAAAATGTAAATGATTCACAGGAGCTTATTGTTTCTGTTTAGTCACTAAATCCAGTCCAACTCTTTGTGAGCCCATGGACTGTAGCATTTCAAGCTTCCCTGTCCTTTACAGTCTCCTAGAGTTGTTCAAACTCATGTCCATTGAGCTTGTAACTCAATGCTTCTGAATAAGTGAGTGGTTTGATGTATGTCATGGCTGCTTGTGACACTGTAATGTGTCGTATGTCACCAAGGTCAAGAAGTACTAGACTAGAAAAATGATTGCAGACAAAACTCAGAAAATTATGAAGACAAAACTGAGGATCATCTGTCTTCGAATCATGAGCACACTAAAGAAGTGAACTGTGGGGGAAAGAGGAGAACAGAGAAGAAAAGATGTTAGAGAAGACAGAAGTTTAACACTCAAAGAAGGAGTCATCATCAGTGTCAATATCCTTTGAGAGGTAAAGTAAAATTAGAAGGATGTTGGGGTCATTATCAGTCAGTCAGTTCAGTTGCTCAGTTGTGTCCAACTCTTTGTGAGTCCATGGACTGCAGCACGCCAGGCTTCCCTGTACTTCACCAACTCCGGGAGTTTGTTCAAACTCATGTCCATCGAGTCAGTGATGCCATCTAACCATCTTATCCTCTGCCACTCCTTTCTCCTTTTGCCTTCAATCTTTCCCAGCATCAAGGTCTTTCCAATAAGTCAGTTCTTCTCATCTGCTGGCCAAAGTATTGGAGCGTCAGCTTCAGTATTAGTTCTTCCAATGAATATTCAGGACTGATTTCTTCCAGGATGGACTGCTTGGATCTCCTTGCAGTCCAAGAGACTCTTGAGAGTCTTCTCCAACACCACAGCTCAAAAGTATCAATTCTTCAGAGCTCAGCTTTCTTTATGGTCCAACTCTCACATCCATACATGACTACTGGAAAAACCATAGCCTTGACTACACAGAACTTTGTTGGCAAAGTAATGTCTCTGCTTTCTAATACTCTTTCTAGGTTGGGCAAAGCTTCTTTTTACAAGGGTCATTGACCATCACCTTAATGCTGTGTAGACTAGTGACTGAGCATGGGCTTCAGAGTCAAACTGCCTGCCACGTACTATCTGTAACCTTCACAATTTTTCAGTGACTTTTCATTGACTTTATATTCCAGGGGGCATAGACAGCAGAAAATACATGAATGATAAATGGATAGATATACAGAAAAATATAGCAACAAGCAATGGATGCAAAAATGGATCTTTTAATGTTGGAAGAAAGAAATGCTATGAAACAAATATGAAGTCTGTTACCTTCAAGGAGTTTACATTTTAGACAGAGTTAAATGGGGTGAATGGAGATACACTATGAATTGAAAGTTGATGCTAAATGATTCCTGAATGACCCAGCTGGGACATGAAAGCGCACAAGGTGGAATGATNGGTCAAGAAGTACTAGACTAGAAAAATGATTGCAGACAAAACTCAGAAAATTATGAAGACAAAACTGAGGATCATCTGTCTTCGAATCATGAGCACACTAAAGAAGTGAACTGTGGGGGAAAGAGGAGAACAGAGAAGAAAAGATGTTAGAGAAGACAGAAGTTTAACACTCAAAGAAGGAGTCATCATCAGTGTCAATATCCTTTGAGAGGTAAAGTAAAATTAGAAGGATGTTGGGGTCATTATCAGTCAGTCAGTTCAGTTGCTCAGTTGTGTCCAACTCTTTGTGAGTCCATGGACTGCAGCACGCCAGGCTTCCCTGTACTTCACCAACTCCGGGAGTTTGTTCAAACTCATGTCCATCGAGTCAGTGATGCCATCTAACCATCTTATCCTCTGCCACTCCTTTCTCCTTTTGCCTTCAATCTTTCCCAGCATCAAGGTCTTTCCAATAAGTCAGTTCTTCTCATCTGCTGGCCAAAGTATTGGAGCGTCAGCTTCAGTATTAGTTCTTCCAATGAATATTCAGGACTGATTTCTTCCAGGATGGACTGCTTGGATCTCCTTGCAGTCCAAGAGACTCTTGAGAGTCTTCTCCAACACCACAGCTCAAAAGTATCAATTCTTCAGAGCTCAGCTTTCTTTATGGTCCAACTCTCACATCCATACATGACTACTGGAAAAACCATAGCCTTGACTACACAGAACTTTGTTGGCAAAGTAATGTCTCTGCTTTCTAATACTCTTTCTAGGTTGGGCAAAGCTTCTTTTTACAAGGGTCATTGACCATCACCTTAATGCTGTGTAGACTAGTGACTGAGCATGGGCTTCAGAGTCAAACTGCCTGCCACGTACTATCTGTAACCTTCACAATTTTTCAGTGACTTTTCATTGACTTTATATTCCAGGGGGCATAGACAGCAGAAAATACATGAATGATAAATGGATAGATATACAGAAAAATATAGCAACAAGCAATGGATGCAAAAATGGATCTTTTAATGTTGGAAGAAAGAAATGCTATGAAACAAATATGAAGTCTGTTACCTTCAAGGAGTTTACATTTTAGACAGAGTTAAATGGGGTGAATGGAGATATACTATGAATTGAAAGTTGATGCTAAATGATTCCTGAATGACCCAGCTGGGACATGAAAGCGCACAAGGTGGAATGATAACATACATGGGCAGGGATCGCAAGTGAAAGTTCTTCAGTCACATCTGAAAGAAGGGCTAGCAGCAGAAAAGTACAGAGGCAAGAGAGGATTTCAGGGATGGAGGCCAAATTGAAAGGCCTGTAGGGTATACTAAGCATTGCCATTCAGCTGAAAGGAAAGGTTTATGGAGGAAAACAGGGACAGACAAATGGGGGAAGTAAATTGGGGTCAGAGGGTAGAGAACCCTGAATGGCAAGCCTAAGAAATTTATGATGCCCTGAAGGCAGGAAAGAAACATTCATGATATTTGAAATACAAAGTAAAAGGTTTTGAAAGATATCCATTTAAAAAGGAAAACATGCACTTAAAAAGAGACAGCAAATTTTCAATGCATAAGACTACTTTATAGCAAAGCTTTGCCTTAATGAAAGCAGAATTTTAAAATACACACCCATTCCCAGTCCACCCCCCCCAAACACTCTTTAAGCAAACTCTTAATATCCATTTCATATTTTCCTACAGACTACTGATTATGAGTGTTGTTTTATCTGTAATTTTCTAAAAAGATCAATGCAGAGAGTCACTCTGCTGCATTTTTTCCAGTGTACAATTAACACAATTTCTCACCTGTCATTCCATCACTATTTAATAACCACAGAGGAGCTGACAGATGCGTAGTTCTCAGAGAGGATGTGGATGGCCAGGCTTAAAATAATCCAGAAATGTCCTCCTAGTTTTCCAAAAGGAGATACACACTGCACAATATCAAAGTGGCTACAGAAGCCCTCATTTGAGGAAGTGTTACACTTATTTATACACAAAGAAGAGCTTTCCAGAGACAGATTTCATTTAGTAAAGAAAAAAACAATCCCACCCTGAAGAAAGGATATTTAGGTGGGGTGGGGAGCCACAGTATTATATTTTATAGGGGGTTTGGCTTTGGAATGAAACAGTGATGTTTACAATCCACTAAAATGACACTTAAACAAAACTTTAGCCTTTCTTGAAAAGAAGACAGGTGAAGACTAAGGATTGCAGGTAAATTTGAAACAGACTGCATCTTCTCTTCTAACTCAACTTTGCAGCCATATGAACATCTATGTTAAATACCTTGCTATTACCTAGGGCCTTAACTATGCCACTCACTTCTCTCTGCCAATCTGGGAAGACTGCTGTCTTCCATGAAATATTCACAAGTATGATCATTATCTTTCTCTTCAACTGCTCTGCATTTCAGAAGTTTCCTTTTGAATCAGGATCTGGCAAGAGAATCACTCTGTGCTAATAATAACTGGATGCATGAGTCAACAAAGTCCTCTCTGTTATAGCTATTTCAGTTTTTAGTTCAACACACACACACACACACACACACACACACACACACACACACACACACACACACACACCACAACTGTTGACACAAGCTCAGGTAACCATATAATGCAGGTTTTCTTAAAAAGTCCCAGTTAGTCTAAAATCGTAGTCCTTATAGAACACATTTCATTGTTAAACCAGCATGATTCAGTGACCTAATTTTTGCAATAAGGTTATTATAANCATATAATGCAGGTTTTCTTAAAAAGTCCCAGTTAGTCTAAAATCGTAGTCCTTATAGAACACACTTCATTGTTAAACCAGCATGATTCAGTGACCTAATTTTTGCAATAAGGTTATTATAATAACTGGGCTTCCCTTGTAACTCAGATGGGAAAGAATCTGCCTGCAATATGGGAGACATGAGTTTGATCCCAGGGTCAGGAAGATCACCTGGGGAAAGAAATGGCAACTCACTCTGGTATTCTTGCCTGGAGAATTTCATGGAGTGAGGAGCCTGGTGGGCTACAGTCCATGGGATAGCAAAGAGCTGAGTTGGACATGACTGAGTGACTAACACACACTATTAAAAATAACTACAGAACCTGAAACTTAGAGGGGGCTTTCTCAAGCCAGCTGTTTAGCTAGCTGGTTTATCCCTTGTCAACATCACTAAGTAGGTGTGATTATGCAAATCTAAAAAACTCGAATGGATCCCCACCCCTAGCCTGCAAATGTTCTCCCTTCTCAAAATGGACAATGTCCTCTACCGGGCACCACATCCAAGGCTCTGTGTTAGGTAGCACTTTATCTCAGTCTGAAAATTGCAATTGTAGGTAGGTGATTTATTTTCATTTTATTGGAGAAGACTCTTGAGAGTCCCTTGGACTGCAAGGAGATCCAACCAGTCCATTCTGAAGGAGATCAACTCTGGGATTTCTTTGGAAGGAATGATGCTAAAGCTGAAACTCCAGCACNGATTCTTTTTCTGGCCTAAATAGCAAAGTTCAGTATGTAACTGCCCTCTGAAAGTTTCGTATATGTCCTCTGATTAATTTAAATGAAAGGCAGGTTCCTCAAGAGCCAAGATGATATCAAGCCACCTTCTTTTGTCATAGAGCCGAACACCTAGTAAGTACAGGCCTAGAGAAGAGAAGGGAAAAAAGGAAACTCACTTTCTTCTTCTCTGTTTTATCCAAAGATGAAACAGACAACCAGCAGCAGAAAGAACACTGAGAAGACATTCCCGTTAAGAAAAACAGATGCTAAAAAAGTCATGTGCTACATAATACCCTTTTCATAAAGCTCAAAAACTAGACACATACTCAAACACACAAATATATGTACAATACTGTAAAAAAAAATGTAAGGGCATGATAAACACAAAGGTTCACTTAAGAAGACTTTCTTCTCTCTCCTTGCTATTCTCTGGAACTCTGCATTCTCTTGGGTGTATCTTTCCCTTTCTCTTTGCCTTTTGCTTCTCTTCTTTTCTCAGCTACTCGTAAGGCTTCCTGAGACAACCACTTTGCCTTCTTGCATTTCTTTTTCTTGGGAACGGTTTTGGTCACCACCTCCTGTACAATGTTATGAACCCCCGTCCATAGTTCTTCAGGCACTCTGTCTACCAGATCTAGTCCCTTAAATCTATTCATCACCTCCACTGTATAATCATACGGAATTTGATTTAGGTCATACAGCAACCCACTCCAGTGTTCTTGCCTGGAGAATCCCAGGGACGGGGGAGCCTGGTGGGCTGCCGTCTATGGGGTCGCATGGAGTCAGACACGACTGAAGCGACTTAGCAGCAGCAGCAGCATACCTAAATGGCCTAGTAGTTTTCCCTAATTTCTTCAATTTGAGCCTGAATTTTGCAATAAGGAGCTGATGATCTGAGCCATAGTCAGCCCCAGGTCTTGTTTTTGCTGACTGTATGGAGCTTCTCCATCTTTGTCTGCAAACAATATAATCAATCTGATTTTGGTATGAACCATCTGGTGATGTCCATGTGTAGAGTTGTTGCTTGTGTTGTTGAAAGAAGATGTTTCATATGACCATTCTGCATTCTCTTGGCAAAACTCTGTTAGCCTTTGCCCTGCTTTACTTTATACTCCAAGGCCAAACTGGTCTGTTACTCCAGGTATCTCTTGACTTCCTACCTTTGCATTCCAGTCCCCTATGATTAAAAAGGACATCTTTTTTGATGTTAGTTCTAGGAGGTCTTATAGGTCTTCACAGAACCATTCAATTTCATGTTCTTTGGCATTAGTGGTTGGGGCACAGACTTGGATTACTGTGATGTTGAATGGTTTGCTTTGGAAACGAACCGAGATCATTCTGTCATTTTGGGGACTGCAATCAAGTACCGTATTTTGGATTCTTTTGTTGACTATGAGGGCTACTCCATTTCTTCTAAGGGATTCTTGCCCACAGTAGTAGATATAATGGTCATCTGAATTAAATTCACCCATTCCCATTGTCAGACACAACTGAGCGACTAACATTCCTGTACATTTTATAGTTCACTAATTCCTAAAATGTCAGCGTTCACTATTGC
>SJYW01018104.1:332642-345559 GCA_006410735.1 Raphicerus campestris
TATGAGTTACATACAATAAAATGTACCCCTGAAAAGTATACTATCAGATGCACTTTCACAGATATATACATGCATGTAGCTGCCACCCCAATCAAGGAACAAAACGTTTCTACTACCCTTTAAAGTTCCCTTGTGCTCCTCCCAAAGAATCTCACCCACTCCCTATATAACTGACCTGATTTCTATCACTAATGATTACTCTCTCCCTATTTTAGAACTTCAAATGGGCTTTCCAGGTGGCTCAGTGGTAAAGAATCCACCTGTCAATGCAGGAGACACAGGTTTTATCCCTGGGTTGGGAAGATCCCCTGGAAGAGGGCCCACTTCAGTATTCTTGCCTGGAAAATTCCATGAGCAGAGGAACCTAGTGAGCTATATTCCATGGGGTGACAAAGAGTGAGACTGACTTAGTGACTGAGAATGCATGCTTTTTAGAATTGCATATAAATGGAATCATTCAATTTGTACTATTTTGAGTCTGGAATGCCCATGGTCTTATTTGTTCTACCATCTCTCTGGCACAAGGCTGGGGTCAGTTACCTCCACACATTCCAAACTCAGTGGAGAAGGTCGGGGAAGACTGTACTTGGGGTCCTAAAGCTAAGATATTGGAAATAGAAGGTCTTCTGTGATGCCACATGCTTGGGACACTTTCTGCCCCAGGAACCTTTTCCACTTGGCTCATGGACTGTGCAGTATGCAGACAGAGGCAAGCTGGTATGCTCTTTGCAGGCTGCCAGCCAACCATGGAGCCCAATGTCAAGCACGTGCCAAGACGACAGATGCCTGAGTGGACGTGTGGGACACCCATTGACCCAGAAACAGGTTGTGGGTAGCTGGCTTACAATTTTCCTAGCAATACTTATGCCTCTCCAGGACACCCCTTACAAGTCTGCAGAACACTTATGGGAAAAAATTTTAATAAGTTCTCTGAGTCAGAAAGGATGACATGGCTAGACAGCATCACCAACTCAATGGACATGAATTTGAGCAAATTCTCAGGACAGAGAAGCCTGGCATGCTGCAGTCCACACAGTTGCAAAGAGTAGGACATGACTTAGTAACTGAACAACCGACTCTGAATGGCTGCACAGGAAAGAAATAATAGCCTTAAGCACGGAAATTTAGGGTTCAGAGACTTCAATGGAGATATTAGTTTTGAAAATTTCACTTATCTGCCTGTAACAGTAAACTGAAAATAATTCAAGTCTAAATACTCCCTCTAAAAAAACATGTTATAGAAGAATACTTAATGACAGGGAAGGACTTTTCCAATATCTTGCTAAATGCTTTAAAAATAAGCTATAAAAAAGTATATATCTTGATATCCATTTGCAATTTTAAAAATCTGATAAATAAATAAACAAACAAAAATTATTCACAAGTACATATAAAACTCTGAAAGGACAACACTAAAATGTTACTTTTCTCTGGGTGGTAGAGCAATAAGCGATTTTTTATTTTTATTTTATACTTTTCTGTGTTTTCCAAGTTTTCTGCACAGAGCAGGTATGTTTTCCCCAAAAGTGTAACTGTTCCCCAATAGTTTCTTTAAAACGCTTATTCTTTTCAATCAATTAAATTTTTCTCTTTTTAGTTCCTATAAGAGCTTAGTGTGAATCTACCAGGAACTGAGTATGCTTCCTGGAACCAGGATTTGGCAAAAAAGAGCTCTATTCTATTGTTATAACCCAACAATCAATACAGGAGAACTAAGAGACACGGGTTCAATCCCTGGGTTGAAAAGATGTGTGGAGGAAGAAATGGCAACCTAGTCCAGTATTCTTGCCTGGAGAATTCCATGCACAGAGGAGCCTGGCGGGCTACAGTCCTTGGGACTACAAAGACTGAAGTGACTTAGCAAAATGTGCATTCTACAGTTAAGCAAGAAGGTGAACAGAAAAAATGTGTCCCCCTCAGACTTCTACAGTGTTCACTTCTGCAACATCTGTGGCATTACAGAAGCCTCCCCCTTCCCTGCCATAGAGAAGCAGGTACTGAAACTCCCAGGTGAACTCCTCCGTATGCTGGGGGATCACACCCACCTGTGTCAGGTAGTCAATCAGAGCTAAGTGAGCCTTCTCCAGCTCAGCCCCAGACAGCACGGGCAGTGGGTTAGGATACTGCAGCTGCTTCCTGTAGTCTGTGGGCAGCAGGTCTGGGTACAGGCCCATCACATGGGTAGGATCTACGTGAAAGGCAAACATGGTTCCCAGACAGAAGCACAGCAATTTAAAGATAAACTAAAACGAGACTATCACTACAGCAGAGTAAGTTCCAGATTGACTTTTTTTTTAATGACTCTTAAGTTCATAAAAACTCAAGCTATACACATATATTTTGAACACTAAAACATTATAACGATTGCATGACTCTATTCTAAGATACATATAGAATTAAAAATGAAAATTCATTACCTCACTAAAAGTAAAGAAGAAAAAGGAAAACCTAGTAAGAGAGTGAAGTTGAAAAGATCACTAGACTCAAAAAATAAAAAGTGTGCATGTGTGTGTGTTTAAAGGAATATTAGTAAAACAAAAACACCAGGCAGCAGGTTATGGAATACACTGGTAGCATATATGGCAGAAGATAATAGGTTGATTATATAAAATTAATTCACACAGACTGGTTTAAAAAAACATAGGATTTCATCTGATTCATGGGCAACAGACATGAATATCTGACAAGAAAATAACACAAATAAGGGGGAAAGTCTAATCCTGGCCAATCAGATTCCTTTGATCTTGAGAAACAGATGTAAGGATGATAAGCAGTATGGCACACACCAACATAGACCCAGTCTGACATGCTTCTTTTACGTAACGTTGATACCCCTCTACCATGAGGTGGGCTGTGTGTTCCCTTGCCCTAACTTGGAAAGCCCTTGTAAATCAACAGACCATGGGGAGAAGTGATCACCCTATAAGGCACTAAGGCTTCCGGCTAGGTCTCTTGGATCACCATCTTCAGGAAAAGCCAGTCACTCTGCATAAGGACATTCAAGCAACCCTAGAGAAGCCTGTGTGCTGCAACTAGAAGAAGCGTGCATGCCACAACAAAGGCCCAGCACAGCCAAAAACCAACCAACCAACCAACCTACTGTTGCATCCTGCTAAGCTCAGCTCAGTGACTTTTGTCTAGAACTGCAGTCAATAATCTGACTACTAGATGACAAAATACATGTCTGTTGTCTTCAATGACTTTCTGTTACCTTCCTCTAGCGGCAAGGGCAAAGCATCCTGGAAAACTGGAAGTCTGTGTATGTGAATGAAACCAGAGTCATAAGATCAGGGCTGTAAATATATAGTCACATGGCCACCCACAGGATCCTGTTAAGTACAAGGATCAATCTAGATGAAGTTAACGTTCTCCATTCTCAGAAGTCTGATATCATTTCTCCCCATTCTTTCCAGTTTCCCCTCCCTCAGTGCAGTGCCTCATCCCGAGGCCATACTCGCTTGTTACCTGTGCCAAGTTTAGCAAAGACCTGCATGGACTCATCGAAACGCTTCTGGCAGAAGAGGTTGAAGGCATACAAGTTCTTGATGTGATGGATCTGTTGCTGCTTTTCACTGTCAGAATCATCTTTCATTTCCTGAAAAGAGAGTAGAATAGGTAGGCGCTCACTCACTCAACCAATATTTGTTTAGTATCTACCAGGTAGCAGATGATATGCTGGAACTTGTATATGCCACAGGGTACAAAGCAGTCATGTGGCTCTGACCTCACAGATTGCCCTTAGAGTCTAATCATAAGTAACTATGCAATTAAAACACAATAGGACTTCTACAAAATACCTGACCAGTACTCCTGAAAACCATCAGGATCATGAAAAACAAGGGAAGACTAAGAAATTTCCACAGGTCAGAGGACACTAAGAATGTGTGACACCTAAATACCTGTGATTTCTAGATTTGAACCTGGAACAGAAAAAGGGACAATTAATGGGAAAACTTAGTGAAATCTGAATAAAGTTTAGGGTTTAAAGAAAAAAAGTCAAAACAAAGCAGAGTGAGTGATGACAGAACCACGTGGGTGGGGTGTTCAGGTCAGCCCAGTGTGAATATGGGTCTAGGAAGGTTCCCAGGAGGAATGTAAGCCGAGACACAAAGGATGAGCTGGAGCTGGCCAGGTGAGGTTGCCAGGTGACAGATGGGGGAGGGGAGGGCATCTGAGGCCAAGAGGACAGCACGTGTGCAAGACCCTAAAATGACAGCGAGCATGGCGTGCTCAAAGGATGGAAGATGTTTAACATAGCTGGCATGACCGGGAAAGGTCCTGTTCACAGTATCAGCCAAATAGCTGTTTCTTCCTTTAGCCTTCCCCCTCCTATATCCTTCTTGGCCTCTTCTATCCTTCTTAGCCAATCTTTACCACCTTCACCTTCTTCCTTCAAACTGCCTCTCACGTTTTCCCTTCCTTTCTTTTCCTCTTCTGTTGCTGTCACCCTAATCCAGGCCATCAGCAGCACGTGGCTGTGCTTGGGCTAAGCTCTCCTGTTGGGGCTTTAAAGGCTCTCAAGGCCTGGCACGGGCTCCCTACCTAGGTTATTCCCACACATTCAAGCCACACCCTCCATGCCAGTCAGAATGGGCTACAAGTGTCCTGGAAATACTCGTTTCCAGTTTTCACTTCTAACTTCCCCAGGCTCTGTAACTCTCCTTGTTTCAAGCTCCTGGTCTGACCTGTCTTTAAAGAGTCCAAACTTAGGATTCTTTTTCTGGCCTAAATAGCAAAGTTCAGTATGTAACTGCCCTCTGAAAGTTTCGTATATGTCCTCTGATTAATTTAAATGAAAGGCAGGTTCCTCAAGAGCCAAGATGATATCAAGCAACCTTCTTTTGTCATAGAGCCGAACACCTAGTAGGTACAGGCCTAGAGAAGAGAAAGGAAAAAAGGAAACTCACTTTCTTCTTCTCTGTTTTATTCAAAGGTGAAACAGACAACCAGCAGCAGAAAGAACACTGAGAAGACATTCCCGTTAAGAAAAACGGATGCTAAAAAAGTCATGTGCTACATAATACCCTTTTCATAAAGCTCAAAAACTAGACACATACTCAAACACACAAATATATGTACAATACTGTAAAAAAAAATGTAAGGGCAAGATAAACACAAAGGTTCACTTAAGAAGACTTTCTTCTCTCTCCTTGCTATTCTCTGGAACTCTGCATTCTCTTGGGTGTATCTTTCCCTTTCTCTTTGCCTTTTGCTTCTCTTCTTTTCTCAGCTACTCGTAAGGCTTCCTGAGACAACCACTTTGCCTTCTTGCTTTTCTTTTTCTTGGGAACGGTTTTGGTCACCACCTCCTGTACAATGTTATGAACCCCCGTCCATAGTTCTTCAGGCACTCTGTCTACCAGATCTAGTCCCTTAAATCTACTCATCACCTCCACTGTATAATCATACGGAATTTGATTTAGGTCATACAGCAACCCACTCCAGTGTTCTTGCCTGGAGAATCCCAGGGACGGGGGAGCCTGGTGGGCTGCCGTCTATGGGGTCGCATGGAGTCAGACACGACTGAAGCGACTTAGCAGCAGCAGCAGCATACCTAAATGGCCTAGTAGTTTTCCCTAATTTCTTCAATTTGAGCCTGAATTTTGCAATAAGGAGCTGATGATCTGAGCCATAGTCAGCCCCAGGTCTTGTTTTTGCTGACTGTATGGAGTCTCCATCTTTGTCTGCAAAGAATATAATCAATCTGATTTTGGTATGAACCATCTGGTGATGTCCATGTGTAGAGTCGTCGCTTGTGTTGTTGAAAGATGTTTCATATGACCATTTTGCATTCTCTTGGCAAAACTCTGTTAGCCTTTGCCCTGCTTTACTTTATACTCCAAGGCCAAACTGGTCTGTTACTCCAGGTATCTCTTGACTTCCTACCTTTGCATTCCAGTCCCCTATGATTAAAAAGGACATCTTTTTTGATGTTAGTTCTAGGAGGTCTTATAGGTCTTCACAGAACCATTCAATTTCATGTTCTTTGGCATTAGTGGTTGGGGCACAGACTTGGATTACTGTGATGTTGAATGGTTTGCTTTGGAAACGAACCGAGATCATTCTGTCATTTTGGGGACTGCAATCAAGTACTGTATTTTGGATTCTTTTGTTGACTATGAGGGCTACTCCATTCCTTCTAAGGGATTCTTGCCCACAGTAGTAGATATAATGGTCATCTGAATTAAATTCACCCATTCCCATTGTCAGACACAACTGAGCGACTAACATTCCTGTACATTTTATAGTTCACTAATTCCTAAAATGTCAGCGTTCACTATTGCTATCTCCTGTTTGACCACATCCAATTACTTTGATTTATGGACCTAACATTTCAGGTCCCTATGCAATACTGTTCTTTACAGGACTGGACTTTACTTTCACCAAGAGATATAACCACAACTGGGTATCATTTCCGCTTTGGCTCAGTCTCTTCATTCTTCCTGGAGCAATTTCTCTGCTCTTCCTCAGCAGTATATTGGACATTTACTGACCCGGGGGATTCATCTTTCAGTGTCATATCTTTTTGCCTTTTCATACTGTTCATGGGGTTTTCAAGGCAAGAATACTGAAGCAGTTTGCCATTCCCTTCTCCATTAGTCATGTATGGATGTGAGAGTTGGACCATAAAGAAGGTAAAGCACCCAAGAAGTGACGCTTTTGAACTGTGGTGCTGGAGAAGATTCTTGAGGGTTCCTTGGACAGCAAGGAGATCAGTCAATCCTAAAGGAAATCAACCCTGAATATTCACTGGAAGGACTGGTGTTGAAGCTGAAGCTCCAATACTCTGGCCACTTGATGTGAAGAGCCAACTTATTGGAAAAGACCCTGATGCTGGGAAAGACTGAGGGTGGGAGGAAAAGGGGAAGAGAGGATGAGATGGTTGGATGCCATCACTGACTCAATGGACATGAATTTGAGCCAACTCAGGGAGATGGTGAAGGACAGGGAAGCCTGGCATGCTGCAATTCATGAGGTCTCAAAGAGTCAGACATGACTTAGCGATAGAACAACAACGAAACACAAAAGTTAGGGTGGTGGCTGTGTCTGGAGCATAAGCAGAGGGATGGGATGGGGAGGGATGTACCAGTTACAGAAGTTATTGGGCGGGGGGGTTAGGTGGTGGGTTTATGGGTATTCATTATTTTTAAAATTAAAATAATTTAGGGCAATAAATGCATGGGGAAAAAAACAGTAAAATGCTAAAATTAAACGGTGCAAGAAAGAAACAATCTACAGGATAGTAAATGTGTCTAATTAAGACTGGAATTTTGTTTTCAGTCTAGAACTTATACACCCAAAATAAAAGTTCCTCTTCAAAAGTATCTACCACGTATGATTATAATCATTTGTATTCCAAAATTTATGATCACTATTTCCCTTTCAGAAATAATTTATAAGATACTCTATAAACTGAGTTTTCCTACTATTTCCTTCATAACAATTGCTTCTCTTAGTAAGTTAGCACTGTCTGGTTTTAATGACTAAGTGAGGCTCAGGATGACTTTCAGTTGTTTCAATAAATTCAAATCCACTCTTTTGAGATGATAATAATCACCACTAGGGATGTTTAAAAGAATAAGGCAAGACTTGAAAGTCTGTCTTCAAGAAGCATGTTGGCAATAAGAGCTCACTGAAACAAGAGCATGGTCACTACTCAGCCAAGAGCGGGAGTAGCGTCCCATGTGAACATTCAAGCAGAGTGACAGTCTGAAGACTGGGGCCCTGCCGAAGGCAGCAACCTGAGGTGGGTTCAAAGTACCTAAAGAAGGCCTGCTTATCCAAGCCCAGGAGCCTACCTGTGAAAGGGACTCTGAGAGGCTTTGGAGCTGTTGCATTCAACCAAACTGTAACCTTGACAGTTACAATTGTTATTTTTGCTGTTTGTCTTTAATTTTTCAAGGCCATACCATATCTATTCAATTATTTTACTATCCTATTAATTCTATGAAATACTATTAGTATAATTGGCATTCATTCTATATTTGATAGAGACAGTGAGATTACTTAAGAGTTACATAGATACTTTTATCACAGGGTCTGATCCTGAACCCAAGCCCTTTGACTTTCAGCTCTGTGCTTATTCTGCCAGTCCAAACAAAACATGAACATCTAAACCAAAGTCACCTGCCCTGAAGAAGTGATGAGGAAGGCAAACTCACACCCAAATCTCAGAAACAAAGACTTACTGCGAGCTGCAGAGCCAATTCAAACTGCTTGTCCTGGAGAAGCTGTTGGATTTGGGTCGCCATGGGGACTGGAATGAGTCTCCAGACAAAGTGATTACTGGCCACATAGATAATGTTTGATCTGGAGACAGGGGCAAGAGGATTAGCAAGAAAGGGCCAGCTTTATGATGACCCAAACAAGATGGCAGTTACAGTAAAGAAAGGAATTCCTTACCCGCCAGAGGTAATGAAACGGGGTCTTTGCAGTTCAATGCTCTGGACCAGAAGCCTTGGCTCAAATGTTCGGATTTCCACATATCGAGGCAGCACTGCAATGATGTAGGGAGGCTGGTGCTCTGCACGAGAGAGAACATGTTGAGTTGAGGTTCTCTCTAAGGCTTTAGGTTTATAGACGTTTCAGCTTCTCATTTCTAAGCTGCGCTTCGATCTCCAAATGGTCCACTAGTCAAATATCAAGCCAGGATCCTATACTGTGATATACAAAAAAAAAAAAAAAAAAAAATTGCTTGTCTCAGTGATGCTAAGAGAAATCTCCTGCACAAAAAGGATGCATCTTAGCTTTGCTCAGAGTGACCAGACTCCATTCCTACTGTTTCCCTGAGAGGACTGGGTGAAAGTCAGCGGCTCCTTTCTCATCAGTCACGAAGCCAGGCCAAACCAAGGGCCAGTGGCAGATCCCCTAACGAGTCAGTCGGAGAACAAGGTGACATAATTTCTTTCATCCTCTCAGGAAAGGCAAGAGGAAAGCAACTTCTTTTTATTTTTTCCTGAAAATTATTCTCAAGAGAGAAATCCACATTTCTGGCTTATGCTATCTCTGCTTGAGATCATCACACTGAAAAGATGCAAACTCCACGTGATGCTCAATGGTTCACAGAGAAGGCAGCTGGATGGCATTCTCAGTGTAACTATTTTCTTACAGGAGGTAATGAGTGTGTCAGATTCACAGGAACAGAAAGTAGTATGGTGCCAGGGCAGGGGGAGGGGAAATGGGTTGTTGTTTAATAGGTATAGAGTTTTAGTTTCACAAGAGGAAAAGATTTTGAAATCTGCACAACAATGTAAAGTAAAGTGAAGTCTCTCGTCCATGGGATTTTCCAGGCAAGAGTACGGAGTGGCTCCAGGGGATCTCCCAACCCAAGGATTGAATCCAGGTTTTCCGCATTGCAAGCAGACGCTTCACCCTCTGAGCCATCAGGGAAGTTCAGCACAATGTAAATATACATAATTCTACTGAACTGTGTACTTAAAAATGGTTACGATGATAGATTTTATGCTATGTGCATTTTTTAGCCACAATTAAAAATAATTTTAAATTAGTAAAAAAAAAAAAAAGAACCTCTAGATGACATAATTATATAAAAATTAACTTCAAAGAATGTATCTATAAGAATAGTTTCTTGGTATGATTAACTTGCTATAAATTTATTTTCTTGTCATTTACTTTCAGATAAAAGGCTTTTCATATTATACATGCTATTCATACTCTAAATGAATAGTACAGAAAAGTTCAAAACCAGAAAGGAACTCAGAAATGAGGAAACTGAGGCCTTAGTAATTCCTTCATCAGTTGAAATGCAGCTGCTGCTAAGTTGTTTCAGTCATGACCGACTCTGTGCGACTCCATAGACAGCAGCCTACCAGGCTCCTCCATCCCTGGGTTTCTTCAGGCAAGAATGCTGGAGTGGGTTGCTATTTTCTTCTCCAGTGCATGAAAGTGAAAAGTAAAAGTAGCTCAGTCGTGTCTGACTCTTTGTGACCCCATGGACTGCAGCCCACCAAGCTCCTCCGTCCATGGGAGTTTCCAGGCAAGAGTACTGGAGTGGTTGAAATGCTACTGTTCTTATTATGTTGATATCTTTCATCTCACTAAAAAACAGAATTAAATAACATATTTTCCTTTTTTAATGCTGGCCTCATTTTAAAAAGCTACTATAATTTTCAGCAATTATCCTTCAAATAAAACATAAATAAAATTTTTTTTAAAGCTATTATAGTTTTTTTTCATGTTAATTTATGTAACTATGTAAAACTTCTGTCCTTTTAAAATCTGGCCTACTTTAATAGGGTCTAATTTACCAAAAGAAGCAATCTATCATAGAAACCCTTTTGATTGTCACATTTTATCATTCATTCAGAGATGGTCTGAATCTGAGTCATCAAACATGGCAGACTGGTTGGCGTCCAGAAGGCACGTAATGAAGGGTGGATAACAACACTGATTCTTCTAACAGCAAGCATTTACCAAGAGGCTAGGATGTTTCAGGCACTGCTCAAAGGGAACCAAGAGATGAGCGCAGAGCTCACAGAGCTCCCACATGAATGGAGGAGACAGACAACTCACTGCATCCCGTGGGATGTGCAGCTCGCCAGGCAGAGAAGCCCGCAGGGTTCCCGGGGGAAGTGACGAATTCTGCCTGCAGGTCAGAGAGACCTCTGACCGGAAGTGTCACTAAGCAGGGGACTTGTCATATGAGCAGGATGCTGCTGGGCAAAGAAAGGAAAAGGCCACAACCAGACAGAAGCACGGCGGAGAAGGCAATGGCACCCCACTCCAGTACACTTGCCTGGCAAATCCCATGGATGGAGGAGCCTGGTGGGCTGCAGTCCGTGGGGTCGCTAAGAGTCGAACACAACTGAACGACTTCACTTTCACTTTTATGTACTGGAGAAGGAAATGGCAACCCACTCCAGTGTTCTTGCCTGGAGAATCCCAGGGACGGGGGAGCCTGGTGGGCTGCCATCTGTGGGGTCGCACAGAGTCGGACACGACTGAAGTGACTCAGCAGCAGCAGCATATGGAAGCACAGGAATGGGGAGTCTTTCCCAAACGACTGGAACAATTGGGAAGGAAATCCAAAAAGCAGGGGATATATGTATACGTATGTGATTCAAGTTGAGAAAGAATCTGCCTGCAATGCAGGAGACCTGGTTCGATTCCAGGGTTGGGAAGATCCCCTGGAGAAGGAAATGGAAACCCATTCCAGTACTCTTGCTTCTTGCCTGGAGAATCTCATGAACAGAGGAGCCTGGCAGGCTACAGTCCAGGGGGTCGCAAGAGTTGGACACGACAGCGACTACACCACCACCACGGCTGATTCACTTTACTGTGCAGCAGAAACTAACACAACACTGTACTGCAACTAAATGACAATAAAAATTAAAATCAACTAAAAAATAAGACAGTACAATAAAAAAGAATGACTGGAGCCTGGGTACAGTAGTGAAGAGGAGAGCAGAAATATAATCCAAGTTTAACATGGACCCCATTCAGGATGAACAGAGAAATATATACATTAACATATATACACTATCAGGTGTTAGATGGGATGATAGCTGGTAAGAAGCTGCTGTGTAGCACAGGGAACCCAGTCTGGCACTCTGTGATGACCTGGAGGGAAGGGATGGGGGAAAGAGAGGGAAGGAACATATGTATAATTATGGTTGATTTGCCTTGTGTATGGCACAAATCAATACAAAAATTAAAAAGAAACAAAAAAACATGTACTCTATTCAGGAAGCTAAGTCTTCTTCCTGTTGAAGGGTATTCTCTCACCCTACCTAGGAAGAATGTCTCCTCCCTGCTCATGTTCAGCCCCTAAACTTGTGAATATACATAACCTTTTTGTTGTTCGGTCACTAAGTTGTGTCTGACTCTTTGTGACTTCATGAACTATAGCATGCCAGGCTTCCCTGTCCGTCACCTATCCCAGAATTTGCTCTAACTCATGTCCATTGAGTCAGTGATGCTATCCAACCATCTCATCCTGTTTTCCCCGTCTCTTCTTGCCCTTGATCTTTACTAACATCAGGGTCTTTTCAAATGAGTTGGCTCTTTGCATCACAGGTGGCCAAAGTGTTGAAGCTTCAGCATCAGTCCTTTTAGTGTGTCCCATACAATACTAAGCTTTTGCTTTATCTTCCTTCTGGTCTGTTCATCTCTAGTCAGCACCAGAATAACTGCTGACACTTTTATGAATTCTACCATTCAGAAATCTACTGGCCTCTTGGACCTGCACGTGGACCCCTAACAACTGGCCCCCTCCTCATCCCTCCATAATCTACACCACCTGTTCAATCAGGTCAGTTTCTGGATGCCTGCTCACAAACTAGCATGTCTTCCACATTTCTGCTCATTTTTTTCTGCTTAAAATGAAAGAAAATTTCCTTCAAGCTAGATCTTAAACTCCCTGCCCGGTCTAGTCCAATTTTAACAAAACTTCTTACTGACTAATTGAACAGTGAACTTCCCCTTTCTCAACTACCAAATCTCAACTCATCCGATTTAATACCTGAAGTAGGGTCTCATTTTGTCTCTTTTCCCAAGATGTAATCCTAGCCTCCCGAGCTAGGGCCCTTAAAGACAGCAGGCTGGTATGCCCCTCCACAGCAGTAACTAAAATATTTAATATCCACTCTCTCAACTAAAAATGAATTGCTGTGAGGGCGGACATAGGCTTCCAGGCAATATCACTGCATACAGCTGGGAGCCTGAGGCAGGCATAGGAGCAGAAACACCTGATGTGTGGAGCAGACATACTTTGAATACAATCTGTAGCCTCTAAGCTACAAAAACAAAAGCAGCAATAACCACCAACCACATCAAAAACCTTTTAATGCTGTTATACATACCGTAGGACTAAATAATTTCCAATAATTTACAAGCTTAGTCTATTTGGCAGGGGACAAAATAAAACCATTAAAAAAGAAGGCAGTGTTCCCTGGGGG
>SJYW01018104.1:357171-411088 GCA_006410735.1 Raphicerus campestris
ATCTTCCTAAATTCCATATATATGTGTCAGTATACTGTATTGGTGTTTTTCTTTCTGGCTTACTTCACTCTGTATAATCGGCTCCAGTTTCATCCATCTCATTAGCACTGAGTCAAACTTATTCTTTTTAAGGGCTGAGTAATACTCCATTGTGTATATGTACCACAGCTTTCTTATCCATTCATCTGTTGATGGACATCTGGGTTGTTTCCATGTTCTGGCAATTATAAATAACGCTGCAATGAACATTGGGGTACATGTGTCTCTTTCAATTCGGGTTTCCTTGGTGTATATGCCCAGCAGTGGGATTGCTGGGTCATAAGGCAGTTCTATTTGCAATTTTTTAAGGAATCTCCACACTGTCCTCCATAGTGGCTGTACTAGTTTGCATTCCCACCAACACTTTCCCTTTCCCTGTCTCTCTTTAAAAGCTTTCTTGGCTGAGCAGAATCTTCAGAGGTGTTTTGGTGGGGGATGCTGAGTCCTCTATCTCCCCCGATTGCCAACATTCTGATTAAAAGCATGCTTATTTTCTACCATTTGTGAATACCGATTTTGTAAGTGGTGAGTAGCAGGACTTCCAGTTTTTTGGTAACATCCCCCACATTTTCTTCAACCTTCTCTCTTCCTCGCGTACCTGTTCGTGTCCCCTTTCCAGCATCTGCACTGCTGAGCCTAAGGGGAAGCTGGAAGTAGACAAGCGATGGGAAATTCATTTTTCTCTGGAATGGCCATCCACCAATGACTCAGACCTTGGGGGAGAGAACACTGGACCACAGTTCTCCAACGTTCCCATAAGGATGGGGCTCCTGCTGTTCACATTGTAACTCAGTTCCCCAGTGAGGCACCCAACTGGCCACCCCTCCTTTCCTCTCTGCCTCTCCCCTCTGCCTACCAGTGCTTCCTGGGCTTGCCTCCCAAATACAACCTAGCAGCTCAGATCCTTTCCTTGGAGCCTGCCTCTGGGGAAATATAACTCAGATACTCTTAACTTTTAATCATTCTACTACATTGCCATTGTTTTGACACACCGGGTCCTTCCCTCCAAGACTGGCCATGGTCTACAGTGAGAGCCTTCAGGAAAGGGAGTCATTCAAGAAAGCAGTCAAATGCCTACTGTGATGACTTCAGGCTCCACAGCCTAACAAAATGAGCACTTTTAGGTCACTAGCACTTTGACAGCATGCATACATCTGACCCCAGGGAGTCCGACTGAGACCTGCTACCTATTTCAGGCTAACCCAGCAGTCAAAGCATGATGATGGCTTTAAGCTACTTGTGACCTCCTGAGGCTAAAGTGAAGACTTACTTTAAAATAAAATTAAACCACCACAACAAAGCAATATTAGTAGATGCAACAGCAAATCTACCTTCCAGACCTTAACTGACAACCCAGTGGCAATTGCTGTCTATCTAGCTTCACACCCAGATCAGCAGCAGTTCACTTCTGTTAACTACACAGTACAGATATAAATCCACCCCCTGTAGCATCTGTGTGTCCAAGGGATCTTACCAACCCAGGGATTGAACCCAGGTCTCCTGTACTGCAGGGGATTCTTTACCAGCTGAGTCACTAGGGAAACCCCATCTGTGTGTTCAAATCACACCAATCTGTACATCTATGTTTGGTTCCTACAAGAACTAGTATATAATTACATAGAAACTGTTCAGTAGAGGTAAAAAGTATCTATCATAAAGATATGAAGTAAAGAAACCTTGAAAAATAAATGTCATAAACATGAATTGGTAATATAGAGGGTTTTTTATGTACCAAACATTCTGCCAGGCAATGAAGATGAACAAGATATTAGTTCTGCTTTTGAGGGAATCACAGGCTAGCAGGGGAGGTGGCTCTGTAAAGAGATGAGATATGTATGCTAAGTGTTGGTATGTCTGTAAGAATTGCTTACAGTGGGAACACAGAGGAAGGATGTTTGAATGCTAAGGAAATTGGGAATATCTTCAGTGAGAAGGTAAGGCTTGAGTTGATGCCTTAAAGAGGAAAGAAAATTTCCTCAATACTTACAACCTAGAGAAAATTCTAAGCCGATATATCAGCAAACACAATAGCAGGAAAGTAACCAGAACACTTCCCCATCAGAAGTGTTCCCCATTGTAACCAGTGCAATTCCCCATCAGAAGAGGAGGTGAGAAGGATCAATACTGAATTTGGACAGGCAGGCACAAGCCCGTAAGGTATCTTTGGAAAGAATGGGGTATAGCTTTTAAATTGTATTTTGCTTGTGTATTTTTGTGAACAAATTTCAAAGTAGAAAGAATATAATCTTCAATCAGGAAACACAATAATCAGAGTGTATCGGGAAATGGGAGGGAAGGGGAGATACAGATCGATTACTCTACACATGTATGAAGAGCCTGCCTATTAACAGCACACCTTCATTTTCAGCCTCCCAGCTCTACGAGAGTTTCCTCTCCACAACCTCTGTACCAAATGTTGCCTTGATGCAACCTTGTCCAAACACATTTCAATCCTTCCACCAATCCTAGCTCAGAATAAGTATTTTGCTAGGAAACTTTGAGTTGAGTTGTTATCTTTGAGGTAGATGATCCAAGCAGATAAGACTATTTGCCTTACAATATATATCCTGCAGGTTTTCTAAGGAGAGTTTCTCTACTGTGTAGCCAAGAAGAGTAAGCCAATTACTTTCCTGGGAAACAGGAAGGTTATGGGAAGGTTATATGAATGTTATCAACAGACTTAAGAGAGCTGAGGTTACCAGATTTAAAAGTTCAGCTTCTGTGGACCGGGGAGATAAATGCAACTTCCCGGGAACCACAGTGGGGGAAGACATTGGCACCCCAAATCATCCTTCCAAGATGCATCTACTCACTGCTAAGGATTCTCTCTCTAGGATACACTAAAGCCTCAAGACACTGCAGGGCTCTTCTTCTCTTTGTTCTTCACTCGTACACTGTATTTCCCACTGTAAATTAGCTCATCCCCATCCAGCGTGTCTGTCATTTCTGATAGTGATCATTCCCTCTGCTCCCTTCCATGTCAGAGAAGGCTGAGGGGATGTACTTGTGGAAAGCAATTCAATGAGTGTCTGAAGGCTGTGGGGCTCGCTCAGCTGCTCTCAGACATCCCTGAGCTGCAAGCAACCACACTGCAGCCTCCCCAGTGGTCATCTCAGCACACCTGGGCTCTTTCAGAAGTGGCTGTGAAATGTACTGTGAAAAGAAGGGACGGGGAACTCCATTTAATGGCAAAGATGAAGCTTACCCAGCAGACAGCCCAGTGCAGCTTGTCGGTCATTTCATCAATGATCACCAGCATGTCTGCCACCTTTACAGACAAGAAGTTTAGCAACAAAGGCAAGTTTGGCCCAGTATTGCTGAAATGGCAGGTGGGCAAAGATGAATATCCAGGCAGTTCGATGGATTTCAGTTCCTCCAGGAACATGCATGCTCTCCTGCTGTCCAGTTTCAAAGCTTCCTTTTCATCCACCTCTTTCCCTGTATACAAAGGCCCTCTTCCATAAACTGAGCAACGGTTCCTTTAACATTAATCTTACTCAAGATAATATATTCATTTGTTTGTTGGGCACTGAATATTTTTAAGACATCTATTAACACTCATTCTGATGGCACAATTCCCATAATGTAATTTCCTGGCTAGCAAGGAAATGGCATTTTTCCATCATTACATTTCCTTCAGGTACCATTATGAGTGTTCTGTTTAATCTTACAATTACTCTTCAATTTAAACGCATGCTGACCTCACAGAGGCACATTTATTATTTTCATTGCCTATTATTGTGAAAAGAAATCTTCAGCATAGAATCAGTGCCCCACAATTCTTAGGCAAGTTTGGTAGTTGAATGACCAGGCATATGGAGAGGAGATCCATATACTTGAATGCTTGCTTGCAACTGGCCCACACTGCTTCTTTGACATGGATATCTTGTTCTTTTTCCTCACAACATCTCCTTCTGCAAACCTCTGATCTTGTTTATTTTACTAATGTCTATTCGTCCTCATTAGTCAACTTAAAAATAAGTTGTTCATTATATATGGGAAAAGAATCTAAAAAAGAATACATACTCACACATACACCTATGCACATATATATGAAACTGAATCACTTTGCTGTACACCTGAAACACTATTATAAATCAACTATATTTCAATGCCTATGGCTGATTCATGTTGATGTATGGCACGGGCCATTACAATATTGCAAAGTAATTATCCTCCAATTAAAATAAATAAATAGTTTGACAGACAACAGCAGAGTTCTGTAGAGCAGTTATTCTTCAATAAAAATTAATTTAAAAAATAAAGTAAATAATATTTTTCAAAATAATATAAATAAAAATACCTTGTTCAGACCATCAGAGAAATCTATTCCTGAACTCAGATCAAGTTTTGACCATCACACCTCTGGCTGTAAATATCTGACAGATCCTTATTGATCAAAAAATGTGGCATGAATTAACATATGATGATGATGACATGTCTATCTCAAACCAGTGAAATCATATCTCCCTCTTTGCTATAAAAAATGTCATAAGTTGAATATTATAGTACATGGTTGACTTTATGATCAATACATTGGAAGAAGACTATATTCTGCTTTCAAGGAGTCTGCATTTGACTTTCAGCATTAGTGCCTTTGTTGTGTGGCCTTAAACTATTTAATCTCCCTCTTTCAACTAAAAAATTTCATCTGTAAAAGAGTTGACAACAATATTTCCCTCCAAGGTTATCTGGGACATAACAGTAAAAACTACTTTAGACTTTAATAACAGGAAAATTGCTGTGTAAATCATAGTTCCCACTCTATCACTGCCACTGTAGTATGTACTGTAGCATACAAACATAGCTGTGAAACAAACAAGCAGAGGAAGGTATCATGGAATAATGAAAAGATTACAAGAATTAGAAATGTGGGTTCTCAACCTCAGGTTATGTAACTGATCCGGGCCCTATGGTGCCTTCCTGGGACAGACTTTCCCCACTCTCATTCCTCTACCTCTTGGCTTGTTTATAGAAAAGCTTTAGTCTCCAGATTCTTCCCTGAGTCACAAAAGGCTGGCTCAAAAACTACTGATTGAAAGAATGTGAACATGTAATAGCAGAGAGTAGCAGTTGGGCCAGGAGAACTGGAAGCAATTTAAATGGTAAGTCAGCAGTATAGAAGAGTCACAGAATCTTTAGCTCCTCCCTAAAGGATATAGATAGGGCTTCCCTGGTGGCTCAGAGGTTAAAGCATCTGCCTGCAAGGCGGGAGACCTGGGTTCAATCCCTGGGTCGGGAAGATCTCCTGGAGAAGGAAATGGCAACCCACTCTAGTATTCTTGCCTGGAGAATCCCATGGATGGAGGAGCCTGGTAGGTTACAGTCCACGGGGTCTCAAAGAGTTTGACACTACTGAGCAACTTCACTAAAGGACATAGATAACACTATCTCATGTGCATTTTTGAGCTGTTTATGGAAGAAGCTAACTGCATGATGACCAAAAGCAAACAGCCCCCAGATTGGCTACAACCTGCAGGCTGATGATAAATTGGGACACCACCCTATTACCTCATCATCAACCAAGGAGACAACTTTGCAGGAGCTGATCCTGTATGGTATAATCCTCATTTTGCCTTTAAAATCCCTTCCCTGAAGCCTATCAGGAAGTTCAGGTTTTTCAGCATTAGCTGCCTGCACTCCTTATTTTTGTGTCTGCAGTAAACACTAAACTTCCCTTCATACTCTTTGGTGTCAGAAGATTGGGTGTGTCAGAGCCAACTTGGTCACAGCCCCTGGGCTTGTGAAATAAACAGAAAGGCAATGGCACCCCACTCCAGTACTCTTGCCGGGAAGGTCCCATCGATAGAGGAGCCTGGTAGGCTGCAGTCCACGGGATTGCTAGGAGTCAGACACGACTTCACTTTCACTTTTCACTTGCATGCATAGAAGGAAATGGCAACCCACTCCAGTATTCTTGCCTGGAGAACCCCAGGGATGGGAGAGCCAGGCGGGCTGCCATCTATGGGGTCTCACAGAGTCGGACATGACTGAAGTGACTTCAGCAGCAGCAGCAGCATAGCTCTGAGAGCTGGGGAGTACTCAAGGTGCCAGCATTCTTCCTAATTCATAACCTTTGTGTTCTCATATGTTGGAAAGGGCTAAAGAGCTCTCTAGAGCCTCTTTTATAAGGCACTAATCCCATTCATGAGACTTCCACCCTTATGACTTGAGACCCCTTCAAAGATCCCACCTCCTAATACCTTGGAGTTTAAGAATTCAACATGTGAACTCGATGAGGACACACACATACAGATCATAGCACTTGCTCATACCATTGCCAAAAGTTTGCCTTGGCTAAATGGGCTTCCCTGGTGGCTCAGATGGTAAAGCGTCTGCCCTCAATGCGGGAGACCTGGGTTTGATCCCTGGGTCAGGAAGATCCCCTGGAGAAGGAAATGGCAACCCACTCCAGTACTCTTGCCTGGAAAATTCCATAGAGAGAGGAGCCTTGTAAACTACAGTCCACAGGGTGGCAAAGAGTCGGGCATGACTGAGCGACACCACTAAAGACTATGAATTATTGATTCTCTTGCACCCTGGGTGGGGGTGGAGGGGTGAGGGGCACCTGAAAACTCTTCATATTCCTTATGGGATCATTTGACCCCAACTATCCATACCTGGTGGATCCTCAAAGTGGTCAGTTCCTGCTTTTATTGGATGCTAACAGGATATTGATACTGAAATGTCACTACTTTTATATGCTAAAGACTTGGCTAAGGAGGAGTACATTGGTTAATAATGCATGGATTATGTATTTATGCTTTTCTTCCTATGCTGACAAAGAACAACTAGGAGATGGCTCTGAGCATCCTCAATTGCTCATCTGCACGATGCTCTATGTAAATATACTCTGATGTCTTTAGGAGACTGCTTTTGTGTTTGGGGAATAAATTATCTCAATTCTTCTTTTTAGTTCAGAAAGGCTATGAATAATCTTTGAGTATTTAACCCAGATCCTGACCCTCTCTACTGGAGTGGGTAGCCTTTTCCTTCTCCAGGGGATCCTCCCAACCCATGGATCAAAAACCCAGGTCTTTCACACTGCAGGCAGATTCTTTACTGTCTGAGCCACCAGGGAAGCCCCATACAGCTATCTTAAATAATGGAGGTCTGATTGTTTTAAAAAGGTTTTGGGGTATATATAAGCCGTGATAGCTTTCTGGTTGCTGTTTCTTTTTTGTAATACAAGTGCCTGATTAAAACTTTGGTTACCAAGGCATTCATTTCAAAGAGGTATTCCCTTCAAAGATGCTTATCACAAACACGCTTCCACCCTCACAACTAGATAAAGAGCTGGGACACAGTTGTTTTAGAGACCTTGATTGATTTCAATATTTAATCATTTTGATTATTTTTTCTCCCCTTTCTATGCTCTAAATCCCCACTCTTGCATCTTAAATATGTCCTATTAATAGAGATTGAGCCCACAAAACCCTAAGCCTCCACCCTTGACCCCAATAAATCCAGCACCCTCGGCTTCATCTTGCCTCTGGGCTCAACTCCTGGTGAGCTCACTACATTGCCCCAGATGTGTAATTTCTATGTCTTATAAGTAAACAAACCTTAATTTTTTTAGTTTCCTAAAGGTAATTGCTGAAGGGCATCCTGTAATCAAACTAAGAAAAATAAGATAATGTTCATTTACAGTATCTCTCTAAAGACTACATCAAGTAGAAGAAAAATAAGGTATAATAAATTATGATCTTTGGCATCTTAAAGGCAAACCACAATATTTGTTATTGATAGGCTGAGACCAGCACAAAACGAGGATGACTACCAGTAATTAAACAGATCTAAGTAATGAGCTTCAGGTTTATGCTTTCATGCTTAAAGCCTCAGTGTACCTCAGAAACCTCTGTTCATCAGATCTGAAAATGCTCCTGGTACATAGACATTTACATTTGGACTAGACTTCAGATTCCTCATTTAAGGATCTAGAACTGAGGACCAAAACAAAATATNAGAGAGAGGAGCCTTGTAAACTACAGTCCACAGGGTGGCAAAGAGTCGGGCATGACTGAGCGACACCACTAAAGACTATGAATTATTGATTCTCTTGCACCCTGGGTGGGGGTGGAGGGGTGAGGGGCACCTGAAAACTCTTCATATTCCTTATGGGATCATTTGACCCCAACTATCCATACCTGGTGGATCCTCAAAGTGGTCAGTTCCTGCTTTTATTGGATGCTAACAGGATATTGATACTGAAATGTCACTACTTTTATATGCTAAAGACTTGGCTAAGGAGGAGTACATTGGTTAATAATGCATGGATTATGTATTTATGCTTTTCTTCCTATGCTGACAAAGAACAACTAGGAGATGGCTCTGAGCATCCTCAATTGCTCATCTGCACGATGCTCTATGTAAATATACTCTGATGTCTTTAGGAGACTGCTTTTGTGTTTGGGGAATAAATTATCTCAATTCTTCTTTTTAGTTCAGAAAGGCTATGAATAATCTTTGAGTATTTAACCCAGATCCTGACCCTCTCTACTGGAGTGGGTAGCCTTTTCCTTCTCCAGGGGATCCTCCCAACCCATGGATCAAAAAGCCAGGTCTTTCACACTGCAGGCAGATTCTTTACTGTCTGAGCCACCAGGGAAGCCCCATACAGCTATCTTAAATAATGGAGGTCTGATTGTTTTAAAAAGGTTTTGGGGTATATATAAGCCCTGATAGCTTTCTGGTTGCTGTTTCTTTTTTGTAATACAAGTGCCTGATTAAAACTTTGGTTACCAAGGCATTCATTTCAAAGAGGTATTCCCTTCAAAGATGCTTATCACAAACACGCTTCCACCCTCACAACTAGATAAAGAGCTGGGACACAGTTGTTTTAGAGACCTTGATTGATTTCAATATTTAATCATTTTGATTATTTTTTCTCCTCTTTCTATGCTCTAAATCCCCACTCTTGCATCTTAAATATGTCCTATTAATAGAGATTGAGCCCACAAAACCCTAAGCCTCCACCCTTGACCCCAATAAATCCAGCACCCTCGGCTTCATCTTGCCTCTGGGCTCAACTCCTGGTGAGCTCACTACATTGCCCCAGATGTGTAATTTCTATGTCTTATAAGTAAACAAACCTTAATTTTTTTAGTTTCCTAAAGGTAATTGCTGAAGGGCATCCTGTAATCAAACTAAGAAAAATAAGATAATGTTCATTTACAGTATCTCTCTAAAGACTACATCAAGTAGAAGAAAAATAAGGTATAATAAATTATGATCTTTGGCATCTTAAAGGCAAACCACAATATTTGTTATTGATAGGCTGAGACCAGCACAAAACGAGGATGACTACCAGTAATTAAACAGATCTAAGTAATGAGCTTCAGGTTTATGCTTTCATGCTTAAAGCCTCAGTGTACCTCAGAAACCTCTGTTCATCAGATCTGAAAATGCTCCTGGTACATAGACATTTACATTTGGACTAGACTTCAGATTCCTCATTTAAGGATCTAGAACTGAGGACCAAAACAAAATATTAACTCAGCCACAAAAAGAATGAAATGATGTCATTTGCAGCAACATGGATGAATCTAGAGATGATCATACCAAGTAAAGTAAGTCAAGCAGAGAAAGACAAATATCATGATATTGTTTACATGTGGAATCTATGAAAATGATACAAATAAATTCACTTACAAAGCAGAAATAGACTCACAGACACAGAAAATAAACTATGGTTACTAAAGGGAAAGGAAAGGGACAAATTAGGAGTTTTAGATTAAAAAATATATAAAATAATAAATAAGGATCTACTGTTTGGCACAGGGAACTATACAATATTAACTTATAGTGTAAGAGAATGTAAAAAAAGAGTATATATATATATATATATATATATACACACACACTCTTTGTATGTGTATGTATGTGTATATATATGTATGTATATATACTCTACTGTACATCTGAAATACACACTGTAAATAAACTATAGTACAGCAAATTTTTTCTTATAAAAGGAAAGGAGAATGCCACAAGAATATAGTCGGGTTGAGTGGCTGAGCTAGGACCAAAATCCAGTCCTTACAGTTTGCAAATTCAAAGGCTTTCCAATCAGAGAGTCTGGAAAAGGGTAAGGTGTGCCATTCCCATAGCCATTCTCTTTCCCAGGGGATCTTCCAACCTACCAATTGAACCTGGATCTCCTGCATTGTAGGTAGATTCTTGACCATGTGAGCTACCCGGGAAGGCTGGCGTGCTGCAGTCCATGGGGCCGCAAAGAGTTGGACACGACTGAGCAACTGAGCTGAACTGACCAGGGAATCCCTGTCCTAGGTGTGCCTACCCCTCTTCCCAGCGATGTGATACTCAGCAGTGAGCAGCCTCATCTATTTATACCAATATGCCTATCAAAGAGTATCATTTCTGTGTGTATCATGATGTAAGAGAAAGTGGGAGTTACTTTTTACTCCTTTTCCTCAATATTTATCATCTAAAATGTCAAGCAATAGAGTGCTTTGCTCAAGATAATACAACTTAACAGAAGCATCTGAATTAGAGTTATTGACTTAATCTTCCCCAGAGGGGAACTCTTCCGAGTTTATTTGTTTTTCAATTCTTAGCCAGAGAAAAAAATCTGAAAACCCTCTTCTACCAAGAGGGTTGATTATGGGTGATTAGGCTACAGGCCCTCAAATCCAGCTGGAATCTGATAAAGACTCAAAGCAGCACCATTCTAAAGAAGAGGGAAATGATATTTTAACTCCAACAGCCAGGAACAAAGGAGGAACCCTGTGGGTTTTGAGGATGGTATGAATGATGCAAACTGGTACCTGTTTTACTGACCTGAACTGAAAGGCTCCAGAAAAGAGAGAAGAGAAGAAAAGCATCCACAAAGCCCCACATATACAGTCATACAATAAATAACTATTTTAGAAAAGAAGAAAAAAATCATGTAAGAATAGTGAGACTGATCATAATTTAGCCATGGAATAGGAAAGAAAAACGTACAAGTCTGTAGCCAAAACTGCTAATTTTTTGTCTATCTAAATCACTGCTTCCTTTAGCTTAACAGTAAGAACCTTGACCACCCTAAGTCACATCACCTTTATTCCAAATATACGTTATACTCATAGAAATACAAAGCTTCTCCCCACTGGAATGTTAAGGATTTTTACTGCTCTCCTTTACAAAGCAGTTGAGTTACCATACCAACAGCCAGTGCTTCCTTAGAAAATGACAGAAAACCCAGATCAAGAGAATTAAGCAGCAGTAGGGGACGGGGAAGCCTGGTGGGCTAGCAGCAGCAGCAGGGGTGGTCTCACTCCAGGCTTGACTGAATACACAGGTTGCAACAATATCATTAGGACCCGGTTCAACCTTCACTTCATTTTGTGTGTTGGAGTCATTCTCAGACAGCTTCTCCCCTGTTATTTCAAAATGGCCATAAATGTTCCTGGTCATATTCTTCCAGATTCTCTTCCACAACAGAAAAGTCAGTTGAATGTAACCAGGGTGGGGCAGTGGGGAGAGAACTAACTGGATCTCCTTGGGTAACATGTCAAGCCTGAACCAGTTTTTGTGGCCAGGAAAACGCACTTCAATTATTGTGTCAGAGAAGGGTTATGGGTTTCAACACTAGGGCAGTACAGACTATAAGCGCAGAGAGGTGGCTCCTAGAAGGGAACTATGATGAAAGAATGCTAAGCGGTAAAATGAACAGGTATCTAGTTCTCTACTCTGACCAGCCTCGTTTTCCCTCAACTGTCTGTGATACAGGTTCTGTCATTCCTCTGACTTCACCTCAGGAACCATCACTGGAATATGAGACTTATCTAGCCAGGCTCCACATGCCTCTGACCTCTGTCACCTCAAATACAACCTTAATTCAAACTCAATATCAGACCTACTGCTTCCTTTCTCCTTCCAGCTCCTGCTCTGTTTTGTCCCAAAGACTTTGGCTATGGGACGTCATCCGGTAGCCAACGTATTTCCCTAAATCCCCTTTCTCTTCAGAGAATGCTTTCTCCACTAGAAAGATCAAGAATCAGGTCCTCCCCAACAATCAGGTCCTTGGTCATGTCCCAGAAGTTTCCTTTCCTTACAATTTTCTTAAGAAAAGCCTATTATTCCCTCATGACCTGTATTCCAGGATAAGTCTTGACATTCTCTAAACCTGTATCCACATTACATCTTGGTATTAACACACATGATAAAAACACTCTTCTGCTTATCTAACCTTTATCCCTGTTTCAGTGTACATGTGTGTGTGCGTTATTCACTCAGTTGCTTTGTGATCCCAAGGGCTATAGCCCACCAGGCCCCTCTGTCCATGCAGTTCTCCAGGCAAGAACACTGGAGTGGGTAGCCATTCCCTTTCCCAGGGGATCTTCCAACCCAGCAATTGAACCTGGGTCTCCTGCATTGTAGGTGGATTCTTTACCATGTGAGCTACCCAGGAAGCCTGGTGTGCTGCAGTCCACGGGGCTGCAAAGAGTCGGACACAACTGAGCAACTGAACTGAACTGACCAGGGAATCCCTGTCCTAGATTACATAGTCAATTGCCTCATCATTTCCAAAGCCTCCGTTTCCTCGTGTCTATTATGGGAACAATGAATCTGCCTTCTTCACAGAGAACTATAACAAGGGATTCTATGGCCTAAAAAGCCCCATCCGTAAGGGGCACAGCTGGGGAGAGGTATGTGGCAGAAGAAGAGTTGGGGTTTTAGGTGACGCTCACCAGGTAACAGGGTCGGCCTTTCAACTCTAAACCTCTCCATTCCAGGAGGTGACCTGGGACCTAGTCTTAGACTGTTGAGCAGGAGGGCCTGCCTGTTGACGCCTCACCATCTCTGTACTGCTGCTTTAGACGCGGTGCAGCCCCAGGCATTCCACCAGGTCCTGGGCCCCACCGTCTCCCTGTGATGGGTGAGCCCTGTATGCTGTGTCTCGTGTCCAGTATATGAATTGTGAGCAGGGTTCAGCTCTTTGAAGCATACATGTATACAAAATAAAAAATATTTCAAAGCAAAAAAATTGGGAAATAAATGAGATATCTGTTGTAAAGCTCTTAGCACCATGCCTGGCTCACAGGTGCTCAATAAATGCTAGCTGTCAAAAGGGTGGGATTCTGGGTACATAGCCATGCTTTTCCTCAGGTATCATATTTTTATTGCTTCAACATTCACTGTGTAAAAATAAAACATACTTTACATTATATGGAATAACCTGAATCTGGTGGACCCAACCACCAAACCATTTTAGTCACTATTAATGAGAAAAGACACATCCAAATAGAGATCAAATGTTGAATATTTTACTGTGAGCAGGATCCTGATTTATTGACTTTCTTTTCTCAGTAAAGCGCAAAACCCTTTTCCCACATGATATGGCTACCTAAAAGTAAATTTTAGAGGAAAGGAACTATGTGCCAAATGGTCAACATGTGTTATTTCATTTAATCCCCACAACTATTTTATTGCTTATTTTCCTCAACAAATATTTATTAAATAACCCTTATCTGCTAAAGTTTATGGACACAAAGATGAAAAGGACATCCTGTCTATCTTCCCAGGCCAGTAAAGAGACCAATTAAGAAAATTAGCAGTTACACTATGGTGTGATGGACGCCTAGAGAATGATCTGCGGGAACACAGAGGAGAGGTGAAGGCAGATGGTTTGAAAAAGGTAGAACTTCAAATGCATTTTGAAGGACAGTAACCACCAAATAAAAATGAAAGCAGACATTTCATTCAAAGGGAGGCTATAACAACTAAGAACACACTATGTATAAGCACTTTATTTAGCCTTCAGGTCAGACCTGCTAAGTGCTAGAAACCAGTATTGAACCAGCAGACTGATCTCAACAATCCATGCACTTATAACTATTGAACTATTCCACAGCAAGGGAGATTTGGAACACTGTAGGCAGTGTGACTAAAGTAGGGCAGATATTATTAGAGAGAAAGTGGCAAGAAATAAGACTAGATAGATAGATAGCCAGTGGATCAGGAAAGGCCACTGTACCAGGCTAAGACGTGTGAATTCCATCCTTAAAGAAGTGTAAATTCCATCCTTAAAGTCATTGGGATGCACGGGGGGGATCTTCAGCATAGTCACATGGGAGACAGATACTCAACAGTACCCACTACATTCGAGGCAGTACCCTAAACACTTATAGCTCACTTAGTCTTGAAAACAACACATCGAAGTAGATACAACTATTATGACCAGTTCTTAAAGTGAGGCACACATTGGTTAAGTTCCTAACCTGAGATGTACAGCTGACTTAAGCGTAAGGGCCAGATTTCTAAGCAAACAGAAGTCTAGCTCCAGAAACCATGCCCTTCATCACTCTGTCATCCAGCCTGCAGGTAAACCGAGGATAATCACTGGATCCGGCTGTGTCCTGGGTGGACTGGAAAGCAATCGAACTGGAAAAGACAGGGGTGGTAATATCCACTATGAAGCTGGTGTCATCTCCTCCACATTCATTAGGCGAGCAAGCAACTGCAGAAAGTGAAGAGACGATGCCCTACATCCCACAGTATATGTCACTGTCAAGATTTGATATTGAGAGAGCCAGATTCAAAAGTCCTTGTATTTACAGTATTTGGGGCTGCCTCTGGCTAATTCAATTTCAATAAAATTATTTCAAATTCTAAATTATCTGGGTCTAAAATAATGAGGCTTTTTTTTTCTTTGTAAATTCAGCATTCAAGTAGGAGTCCATGGGTAAGTGGCATGGACAAGCATGTCAAAAAATTATCCACAAATTGCCATTTCCCTGTTCTTTAGAATGCATGGCTCTCCTCTGGCTAATGGTTGTCATGAGAGGCAGCAGAGCATGTCACTATTTAAAGTTGATAAGCATCATCATGGTAAGCAGGTCATTACGAAAAGCATGTGTCTACTGTCTTACGAATTGTTTTTAATATGAAATTGATCTTGAAATGCAACAAAAGTAAATGCTCTAGACTTGTTTTCCCTTCTGCTCTCTCTTATCTTAGTATAATTTGATCTTTGATGAATGCTACTCATTTCTATTCAATTTGTGACTTTATAGGGGAATTTCATCCTGAGACAGGAAATGTTATACTGTAGAAGGAATTAGATATTTCCAGCCCCTGGTATATGGATTCCAGCCATCTGTCTGCTTAATAAACACTACAGTTTTGCATTCAACTGAAAGCCAGGCCTGGCTGCACAACATAACCAAGAAAATGATGGAAAGCCCATTTCTTCCTTTCAGGGTGCCATGCTGCCTCTCTAGACATATCCTCTGTGTGCTTAGGGGTACAGATTAAAGAATGTGCCATATTCTTATTAATGGAAATGTATCCTGAATGTTTTATAGCTGCTGTGGTAGTCAGTAGGCACAGCTATCTGTAAAGCACTTGAAATGTCTGGATTGAGAGATGTGTAACCTATTTCTTCTTTCCTTTGTTAATGTAACTTCCAGAAAATTTAAATCAACATATGTGCTTTACATTATATTTCAACTGGGCATTGCTATCCTAGAGCTTTTATGTCTTCTACTAATTTCAAACCATACATTTTTGTATGGCATGTGTATGTTTTATTTTGTTTTGTTAAACATAAAGCAAGTCACCTTTTAGGAAATTTATTATTTTTCTTCTACTTAATATAGTCTTTAGAGAGATACTATAAATGAATATACTAATGTCCAATATCCTTATCTGTGCAAAGCAGAGTTTTCTATCTAGATGCCAAAAGTCATTTCCTTGCTTTAAAGACTCTAGGAGGCTGAATTCAAACCATTTTCCAAGCTCATCTTGTCACATCTCCAAAAATAAGCCTATGTTTCAGAAGAATATCTAGAATTCTTCCTATATTTATATAGTCACTTAAGCAAAATACTCACTTTATGAAATTTTAGTATTCTACTTAAAAGAAACTCTATCTTAATACATTATTCCTAACACAACTTAAAAGTATAGTTAAGTTATATTTGAATAAATAGTTAAAATTTTGCCTCATCCCTACCCAGTGTCTCTTTCAGAATATGGCACGTTAAAAACAATATTTCCCTAAGTAAGTAAGATGATAGAAGGACACAGTCCAAAGAATCAACACATGATTTATGTATTGTAAGTTTAAAAATGAAAAAGTCAACGATTTGGGAAGAAATGATCACAAACAATAGGAAGAGAGTTGTATTAACAAGCAGAAGTCAATTATTTAAGTAACAGAATTATGAGACCTAGGGCTCAGGTGGAGACTTACTTTACTATGTCACTGGCACTTCTATTCAAGAGACGTTTAATGAGTCTGAGTTTTTTCATTACTTTCAAGTGACCCATAAAGGGGCTTCTCAATTTTTCTTGTAACAGGCTGGATCTGAAGCTTAGATAAAAAGTGAACCCTCTTTACTTTGACTGAAGCCAGAAAGAAGTGGTGATGACATGGCTGGAAAGAATAAGTTCATTCAACTGGAGACCATTTTAAACCCTGGCTACTCCCCAGTCTTTCTTATTTGAAAGCCTACAAATGATCTTCACAGTGCATCAGCCAGAATCAATTTTAGTATTGCATATGGAAGTTTAGTTTCTACCAATAATAATGTAGTCATTTTTATTCACTTAGAATTGTATTTACAACAATAATATAGCACAGATTTTGAGTGTTCACTAAGAACTGTGGCCTCCCTCTCCTTCCCAAGCTCACAGACATTCTGCTCTATTGTTAAGGGTGGCTATCAAGGTTATTCTGCTCAAGGCCATGTGAGCAAAGAAGTAAGCAACACATTTAGATCTGGCCCATNAGAGTTTTCTATCTAGATGCCAAAAGTCATTTCCTTGCTTTAAAGACTCTAGGAGGCTGAATTCAAACCATTTTCCAAGCTCATCTTGTCACATCTCCAAAAATAAGCCTATGTTTCAGAAGAATATCTAGAATTCTTCCTATATTTATATAGTCACTTAAGCAAAATACTCACTTTATGAAATTTTAGTATTCTACTTAAAAGAAACTCTATCTTAATACATTATTCCTAACACAACTTAAAAGTATAGTTAAGTTATATTTGAATAAATAGTTAAAATTTTGCCTCATCCCTACCCAGTGTCTCTTTCAGAATATGGCACGTTAAAAACAATATTTCCCTAAGTAAGTAAGATGATAGAAGGACACAGTCCAAAGAATCAACACATGATTTATGTATTGTAAGTTTAAAAATGAAAAAGTCAACGATTTGGGAAGAAATGATCACAAACAATAGGAAGAGAGTTGTATTAACAAGCAGAAGTCAATTATTTAAGTAACAGAATTATGAGACCTAGGGCTCAGGTGGAGACTTACTTTACTATGTCACTGGCACTTCTATTCAAGAGACGTTTAATGAGTCTGAGTTTTTTCATTACTTTCAAGTGACCCATAAAGGGGCTTCTCAATTTTTCTTGTAACAGGCTGGATCTGAAGCTTAGATAAAAAGTGAACCCTCTTTACTTTGACTGAAGCCAGAAAGAAGTGGTGATGACATGGCTGGAAAGAATAAGTTCATTCAACTGGAGACCATTTTAAACCCTGGCTACTCCCCAGTCTTTCTTATTTGAAAGCCTACAAATGATCTTCACAGTGCATCAGCCAGAATCAATTTTAGTATTGCATATGGAAGTTTAGTTTCTACCAATAATAATGTAGTCATTTTTATTCACTTAGAATTGTATTTACAACAATAATATAGCACAGATTTTGAGTGTTCACTAAGAACTGTGGCCTCCCTCTCCTTCCCAAGCTCACAGACATTCTGCTCTATTGTTAAGGGTGGCTATCAAGGTTATTCTGCTCAAGGCCATGTGAGCAAAGAAGTAAGCAACACATTTAGATCTGGCCCAAGCAAACCTCCCACATAGGACCTAATTCTCTTTCCCCATCTGTTGATGGAATGGTGAGAATTCTGAGAACCAAGAAGAGGCTACAGCTACAAGAGGGAAGGTGAGTGGGTCCCTGTATTGCTGTGTGGAGCACGGCCTCCACTCACCATCATCTCTTAGTGTGTGATAAATAAGAACTTACTATTTTGAAACTACGGAAATTCTCAGGCTTGTCTCTGATAGAGGCTACCACTGTGTCCTAACCTCATACAAGCAGTTTCACATGTCAGCCCTACTATCTGCCAGTTTTCCCTAAAATTTAGGAGCTAAGGGTGAGAAAAATTTGAAAATGTCATTATATATACTAGCAAATAAAGAAACGAGTAACAAGAGATTGATTCATTATCACAGGACAAGGTATAATACAGATGTCCTGGAAAATAAACATCTATGTATAGATTCAATTCATGGAGTCACAAAGAGTCAGACACAACTTAGCCATTGAGAAACAATAACAATGTATAAATAAGAAGATTTGGAAAGAGAAGCAGAAGAAAGAGATACCAAACACAGTTTGCTTGAGTTGGAAAATAGCTGTATTTTAGGGACTAAGTTTCTGAGCAGTTGTCAACAGAGCTGAACTACTCTGTCAAGAACATATCTAACTTTATTCTAGAAAACAAAGTGGCATGCATGAGGCTGAAATGAAGAAACACATCCTTGGGTTGGAAATAGGGTGAGTCAGAAATGTGAAAGTAGGCAAGGGAGAACCTCATCACGTTCTACTGGTCAGTATAAGTTTAGCATCCCACAAAATCCTGTTGAGGAAGAATCACACTGACCACTACCACCAAACTCTGCTGACATTTGCATATTCTTTGTAAATGTTTTTCAATTCATCCTTTGTCTTAATAAAGATCTGAATTGGCTTCCAGGTTAAGATGGTGGAGTAGACAGACGTGTGCTTATCTCCTCCTGTGAGAGCACCAAAATTACAACTAGCTGTTGAACCATTGACAGGAGGACACTGGCACCCACCAAGAAAAGATTCCCTACGTCCAAAGACAAAGAAGCTGCAGTAAGATGGGAGGAGGAGCACAATGGCGATAAATCAAATCCCATACTGGCAGTGTAGATGACCCACAAACTGGAGAACAATAATACCAAAGAAGTTCTCCTACTTGTTAAGGTTTCCTCCCATTGTGAAGGTTCTGAACGTCACATCAGGCTTCCCTGCCTGGGTCTGACAAAGGGACTGGGAATCCACAGAGAATCTGGCATTGAAGGCCAGTGGGATTTGATTACAAGACTTCCACAGCACTGGGGGAACAGAAACTCTAGTCTCGGAGGGCACAAACAAAATTTTATGCTCACCAAGACCCAGAGGAAAGGAGCAGTGATGCCACAGAAGACTGAATCGAAACCACCTGCTAGGATTGGAGGGCCTTCTGTGGAGGTGTGGGTGGGCAGGGGCTCACCGCAGGGATGGTGGCACTGGCAGCAGCAGGCCTAGAAGGTCCACCTTGGCATGAACCCTCTTGGAGGTTGCCATCAACCCTATCCTAGAGCCCACAGACCACAGGGAGGAAATGTAGCCCCACAGATCAGCAGGTAGTTGGATTAAAGCTTTTTTGAGGAAGACCCTGCCCATCAGAGCAAAACCCAGTTTTTTCCACCACCAGTCCCGCCCATCAGGAAGCTTACACAAGCCTCTTAGCCTCATCTATCATAGGGCAGACAGAAGAAGCACAGTCCCACAGCAGCTAAAACAAAAACCATATTACAGAAAGTTAATTACAATGAAAAAGCAGAAGGTTATGTCTCAGCTGAAGGGACAAGATAAAAGCACAGAAAAACAACTAAATGAAGTGGAGGTAGGCAGTCTTCCAGAAAAAGAATTCAGAATAATGATAGTGAAGATGATCCAGGATCCCGGGAAAAACATCTTGCAAAAGATGCAAGAAATGTTTACCAAAGACCTATAAGAACCAAAGTACAAACAGAGATGAATAATACACTAGAAGGAATTAATAGCAGAAAAACTGAGGCAGAAAAATGGAGGACAGAGTCATGGAAATCACTGTCATAGAATATAGAAAAAAGAATGAAAAGAAATGAAGACAGCCCAGCAGACCTCTGAGACAACTTGAAATGCACCAACATTTGCATTGTAGGAGTCCCATAAGAGGAAGAAAGAGAGAAAGGATCTGATAAAACATTTGAAGAGATAATAGCTGAAAATTTTTTGAACATGAGAAAGGAAATAGTCAGTGTAGTCCAGGAAGCAGAGAGAGTCCAAGGCAGGATAAACCCAAGGAGGAATACATTAAGACACACAGTAATTAAACTGGCAAAAATTAAAGACAAAGATAAAATATTAAAAAAAAAACAAGGGGGAAATTACAAATAACATACAAGGGGGTTCCCATCATTTTATCAGCTGATTTCTCAACAGAATCTCTACAAGCAAGAAAACAATGGCATGAATCATTTCAAGTGATGAAAGGGAAGGACCTACAACCAAGAATACTCTGCCCAGAAAGACTCTCCTTCAGATCTGATGAAGAAATCAAAAGTTTTCCAAACAATCAAAAGCTGAGACAATTCAGTACCACCAAACCAGCTTTAAAACAAATGCTAAAGGAACTTCTCTAGGAAGGAAACACAAGAGAAGAAAAGACCTACAGAAAATAAACCCAATCACTTAAGAAAATATTAACAGGATCACACGTATCAATATTTGCCTTAAATGGAAAGGATTAAATGAACCAACCAAAAGACATAGACTGGTTGGGGGGATGAAAACATGTGAATATGCACTTCCATTTACCACAGCATTCTGCTTGACCTCCCAGGTAAGGTAAGGTAAGGTGAAGTTGCTCAGTCATGTCCGACTCTTTGCAACCCTGTGGACTGTAACCTACTAGGCTTCTCCATCCATGGGATTCTCCAGGCAAGAATACTGGAGTGGATTGCCATTTCCTTCTCCAAAGGATCTTCCCAACCCAGGTATCGAACCCTAGTCTCTCGCATTGGAGGCAGACGCTTTAACCTCTGAGCCACCTCCCAAATTGTATATAATTATCTTTTATTTTTAAGTTAATTATGTTCCCATTAAAGCCTGCAATTCTAAGTATCTTTTATTTTTTATCTGGCTGTTGATTTTGAAAACTAATAAACATCTTTCACAATTGTGATTATGTAGCTGTTACTTAATATCATTGTTTCATGACTGATGCTTTTGAACTGTGGTGTTGGAGAAAACTCTTGAGAGTCCCTTGGACAGCAAAAAGATCAAACCAGTCCACGTAAAGGAAATCAGTCCTGAATATTCTTTGGAAGGACTGATGCTTAAGTTGAAACTCCAATACTTTGGCCACCTGATGTGAAGAACTGGCTCATTGGAAAAGACTCCAGTGCTGGGAAAGACTGAAGGTGGGAGGAGAAGGGGATGACAGAGGATGAGATGGTTGGAAGGCATCACAGACTCAATGGATATGAGTTTGAGTAAGCTCCAGGAGTTGGTGATGGACAGGGAAACCAGGTGTGCTGCGGGCCACGGGGTTGCAAAGAGTTGGACATGACTGAGTGAATGAACTGAACTGATCATGAATCATCAATAAGAAAATAATAGAATGCTATATCACCAAAACTATGATTTAATAGAAAAACCTGTAATCACTTTTCAAAATTCAGATACATATCAGAACTATCTTGAAATGTTTTGAAGAACACAAATGCCCAGGTATTGCTTTTTTTTCTCCAGAGCTCCAGATGTTTCTAATGAGCAGTCGTGTTTAAAAACAATTGGACTATATAATGATCTTTTACTTTTATCTAGTTTGCTTCACTTTTTCTATTTCATATTCAATGCTCCCATTTCATTTAATTTGCTTTCCAACTTCTCCATCTATCCTTTTTTTCTTTTCTGATATTCTTTCTCAAGCTTTTATGAAGCATAGTAGAAAAGTTTTTGTATGCATAAATATAAACAATATATATAATACATATTTTAGAAAACTTATGAATTTTTGCCTAACTAAAAATTTATGACATTTTTATTCTATTTGTTTGACTTAGTATGAATAGAATGCTATATTTCTAACTAAAACATAGATATGCAACAAAGATGTGTATAAGAGACAGGTCCTGGTCAGNCACAGATCAGCAGGTAGTTGGATTAAAGCTTTTTTGAGGAAGACCCTGCCCATCAGAGCAAAACCCAGTTTTTTCCACCACCAGTCCCGCCCATCAGGAAGCTTACACAAGCCTCTTAGCCTCATCTATCATAGGGCAGACAGAAGAAGCACAGTCCCACAGCAGCTAAAACAAAAACCATATTACAGAAAGTTAATTACAATGAAAAAGCAGAAGGTTATGTCTCAGCTGAAGGGACAAGATAAAAGCACAGAAAAACAACTAAATGAAGTGGAGGTAGGCAGTCTTCCAGAAAAAGAATTCAGAATAATGATAGTGAAGATGATCCAGGATCCCGGGAAAAACATCTTGCAAAAGATGCAAGAAATGTTTACCAAAGACCTATAAGAACCAAAGTACAAACAGAGATGAATAATACACTAGAAGGAATTAATAGCAGAAAAACTGAGGCAGAAAAATGGAGGACAGAGTCATGGAAATCACTGTCATAGAATATAGAAAAAAGAATGAAAAGAAATGAAGACAGCCCAGCAGACCTCTGAGACAACTTGAAATGCACCAACATTTGCATTGTAGGAGTCCCATAAGAGGAAGAAAGAGAGAAAGGATCTGATAAAACATTTGAAGAGATAATAGCTGAAAATTTTTTGAACATGAGAAAGGAAATAGTCAGTGTAGTCCAGGAAGCAGAGAGAGTCCAAGGCAGGATAAACCCAAGGAGGAATACATTAAGACACACAGTAATTAAACTGGCAAAAATTAAAGACAAAGATAAAATATTAAAAAAAAAACAAGGGGGAAATTACAAATAACATACAAGGGGGTTCCCATCATTTTATCAGCTGATTTCTCAACAGAATCTCTACAAGCAAGAAAACAATGGCATGAATCATTTCAAGTGATGAAAGGGAAGGACCTACAACCAAGAATACTCTGCCCAGAAAGACTCTCCTTCAGATCTGATGAAGAAATCAAAAGTTTTCCAAACAATCAAAAGCTGAGACAATTCAGTACCACCAAACCAGCTTTAAAACAAATGCTAAAGGAACTTCTCTAGGAAGGAAACACAAGAGAAGAAAAGACCTACAGAAAATAAACCCAATCACTTAAGAAAATATTAACAGGATCACACGTATCAATATTTGCCTTAAATGGAAAGGATTAAATGAACCAACCAAAAGACATAGACTGGTTGGGGGGATGAAAACATGTGAATATGCACTTCCATTTACCACAGCATTCTGCTTGACCTCCCAGGTAAGGTAAGGTAAGGTGAAGTTGCTCAGTCATGTCCGACTCTTTGCAACCCTGTGGACTGTAACCTACTAGGCTTCTCCATCCATGGGATTCTCCAGGCAAGAATACTGGAGTGGATTGCCATTTCCTTCTCCAAAGGATCTTCCCAACCCAGGTATCGAACCCTAGTCTCTCGCATTGGAGGCAGACGCTTTAACCTCTGAGCCACCTCCCAAATTGTATATAATTATCTTTTATTTTTAAGTTAATTATGTTCCCATTAAAGCCTGCAATTCTAAGTATCTTTTATTTTTTATCTGGCTGTTGATTTTGAAAACTAATAAACATCTTTCACAATTGTGATTATGTAGCTGTTACTTAATATCATTGTTTCATGACTGATGCTTTTGAACTGTGGTGTTGGAGAAAACTCTTGAGAGTCCCTTGGACAGCAAAAAGATCAAACCAGTCCACGTAAAGGAAATCAGTCCTGAATATTCTTTGGAAGGACTGATGCTTAAGTTGAAACTCCAATACTTTGGCCACCTGATGTGAAGAACTGGCTCATTGGAAAAGACTCCAGTGCTGGGAAAGACTGAAGGTGGGAGGAGAAGGGGATGACAGAGGATGAGATGGTTGGAAGGCATCACAGACTCAATGGATATGAGTTTGAGTAAGCTCCAGGAGTTGGTGATGGACAGGGAAACCAGGTGTGCTGCGGGCCACGGGGTTGCAAAGAGTTGGACATGACTGAGTGAATGAACTGAACTGATCATGAATCATCAATAAGAAAATAATAGAATGCTATATCACCAAAACTATGATTTAATAGAAAAACCTGTAATCACTTTTCAAAATTCAGATACATATCAGAACTATCTTGAAATGTTTTGAAGAACACAAATGCCCAGGTATTGCTTTTTTTTCTCCAGAGCTCCAGATGTTTCTAATGAGCAGTCGTGTTTAAAAACAATTGGACTATATAATGATCTTTTACTTTTATCTAGTTTGCTTCACTTTTTCTATTTCATATTCAATGCTCCCATTTCATTTAATTTGCTTTCCAACTTCTCCATCTATCCTTTTTTTCTTTTCTGATATTCTTTCTCAAGCTTTTATGAAGCATAGTAGAAAAGTTTTTGTATGCATAAATATAAACAATATATATAATACATATTTTAGAAAACTTATGAATTTTTGCCTAACTAAAAATTTATGACATTTTTATTCTATTTGTTTGACTTAGTATGAATAGAATGCTATATTTCTAACTAAAACATAGATATGCAACAAGCAACAAAGGTTTGCTATATAGCACAGGTAACTATAGTCAATAATTTGTAATAACCTATACTGGAAAATAATATATGTGTATATTATATCTGAATCATTTTTCTGTACCTGATAAGTCAACTATACTTCAATAAAAAAAAAAATATATATATATATATATATAGTGTTTGTTTTTATTTTTTTAAGATCTGAATCAATATAAGTCTCTAAAGTAAGACTGAGAAATTTCTGGGACAAGCAAACCAAGCATCAGAACCTGTTCTAGGCTCCTGACTGCTTAGCTTTCATAATGCAATAGGCATTAAGAAGAATCAGATCTATGCATACTTCAGTTCAGTTCAGTTCAGTCGCTCAGTGTCCAACTCTTTGCGATCCCATGAATCGCAGCACGCCAGGCCTCCCTGTCCATCACCAACTCCCAGAGTTCATTCAGACTCACGTCCATCAGAGTCAGTGATGCCATCCTGCCATCTCATCCTCTGGCGTCCCCTTCTCCTCCTGACCCCAATCCCTCCCAGCATCAGTCTTTTCCAATGAGTCAACTCTTCTCATGAGGTGACCAAACTACTGGAGTTTCAGCTTTAGCATCAGTCCTTCCAAAGAAATCCCAGGGCTGATCTCCTTCAGAATGGACTGGTTAGATCTCCTTGCAGTCCAAGGGACTCTCAAGATCTTCTGCAACACCACAGTTCAAAAGCATCAATTCTTCGGCGCTCACCTTTCTTCACAGTCCAACTCTCACATCCATACGTGACCACAGGAAAAACCATAGCCTTGATTAGACGAACCTTAGTCGGCAAAGTAATGTCTCTGCTTTTCAACATGCTATCTAGCTTGGTCATAACTTTTCTTCCAAGGACTAAGCGCCTTTTAATCTCATGGCTGCAGTCACCATCTGCAGTGATTTTGGAGCCCCCCAAAATAAAGTCTGACCCTGTTTCCACTATTTCCCCATCTATTTCCCATGAAGTGATGGGACCGGATGCCATGATCTTTGTTTTCTGAATGCTGAGCTTTAGGCCAACTTTTTCACTTTCACTTTCATCTATGCATACTAATCTTGCCTTAAAATATGGCATCCACCCAGGTAATAGACTTTTTCAGTTCTACAAAAGGTAAATGCCCTTTGTGTATATTCTGAGCTGAGATGGGTATGCCAAGTACAGCTGGTGCCATCTATAAAAGTACCAGTTGTGATATACTTTAGATATTTTGGAAATAATTGTTCCCCTAAACAGATCATCACAGAAGAGAGAGCCTATAGATCAACTGTGGCATCTTTTCCATAATGTTGCCTGAAGGAAGTCTCCTGGTCCATTGAGAATTGTTCCTTAGGAAAGAAAGACAGTCTTATCTTGATTTTGCACCAGAAAGTCAATGTTCAGTAGCCTGTTTTAAAATAAAATCAACTGATATATATTTATACATCTCTGCTAATCTCATGAGTCATTTTGGATGTGACAATTACGGATAAGAAACATCTATGTAACTCACAAAATTGCAACCTCAAAACGCACTCAAAAGAATCAACACTTATCTAAGTGTCAGATTTCCACCCCCTGAGATACAAGCTGGTTTAACGTGTATCCCTTAAGCACCTAGGGATGTGGTTATGTCTACTGGACTGCAAACTTTAAAAGGTAAGCACTGACTTTGGTAAGTGATGGAAAGTGCTTTAAGTGCATCCAAGAGACTCTTTTTTACCCAGGAAAAAAATGCACGTGAAGGGAGAGCCTATGAAAAGACTACATCAAGGTCTTTCTTGTTAAGTCAAATTACACAACCAGTATTTTACACCTTGTACCACACAAACTTCCCTTTTGTACCTGTCTTCTTAATGTACCACTGCTCATTTCAAGACTGTGATACAGCTTCTGTGTCTTTCTGCCTTTCTTTATTAAGCTGATGAACATAATACCTCTTGATAACTTAAACTATACAATCAGTTCTATTTTCAAGCTCCAGTCTCATCTTTTATAGAAAGCATTATTGAAATTTTAAGCATAATAATACATTTGTGGGCCTAAAGACTCTTCCCTCTCTTTTAGAATTAAATCAGTATTGTAAAGCATTCTTCCTGCTCCCCTTAAGGACTGTAATACACACATACAGATCTAAACTTAGTAACAGTCCTTGGTAAGAATTTTCATGACAGTGAGTTTACAAATAAGGCTGAAGTTATCTTAGTACTGCTTTAACACTGCAGTACTGATACTACAATACTCATGCAACTGTTATTATCAATCTGCTTTTATTAGCGATCATATTAATGCATCCAAAATAGGTTAGCATTTCTGGAGATGAAACGGTGGAGGTGAGAGAGTCTTTGCCATGCTTTCTCCTCCCGTGCTCAGGAAGAAATGGCAGTGGAATGATTGTGTCCAGTTTCTGCATTTCCATACCCAAGAAATAGCTTTTTTCCTTTATGAGAAGTGTCTGTCTGGCAAGTGTGATGAAGACTGGATCATGTGTGTCCCTAAGACCATGTCCCCAGCACAATGCAAGTCACCTTTTCCTCAGGTCTCCTACACAGAGGTACAATAAGATCCCCAGGACTGCCCACCTCTGTGCCTCAGGACTCTGCATCCTCACTTCCAGCTCCTCCCCCTACAAATGACAGAGTGGGAGAGGGTGACCCCAAAATGGGGCCTGATGATCCCAGAGAGCCCAAGATACAGGCCACACTCTGATTCCCTCGCTGACCCACATCTACTTTCTACTGATCTGAAACTGTAGGGAGGGAGACACCTCTAAACCTCCAACATGCACTCAGAGTTTAAAACAAAACAAAACAAAACAAAACTTCATTTTTATGGAAAAAAGTGATCTCAAGTTTATCTATAGTTGAAAGGTAAATGAGCAGCAAAGAAAAGGATTGTGTGGCCCCAAACAGGCCACACAGTGGAATACTGATCTGAGTCTCCTGAACGTTTTCCATTGCTCACGTAAAGCCAGGACACAGTATGAAAAGGCAATGCCCCCTCCAAAAGCACGTGCCCCACGGGGATGGGCGGGTGGCTATGGAAATAGAAATTTCTCAGAACCTGAAGGGCAAATGCTTGGTAACCTGTCATGTTTCCCTTATTACCTTGGCTCTCCAGCATGTGACATGCCTTCCAGCTCTAACATAGCCCACATTAGAACTGCAGAGTAAATAAGTGAATGAGTCTAAAAAGAGGTCAAATTTAAAAAAAAACTTGTTGAAATAGATGGAAAAATAATAAATGAAAATACTAACAGGTGCAAAAAAAATAAAGAAGCAGCAGCAGTCATACTTGGTCTGCTTAGTGTCTCTCAAAACAGGCTAAAGAATTTAGTGATTTCTGGTATAATTATATTCAGTATCCACAGGACATTCAGTATTTATGGGGCATTCAGCATCTGTAGGAATGAAACATAAAATAGAATAAATGAATTTTCTATGTACAACAGACAACGTCTTTGAACTTAAGTAGCAGGTCCATTGATGATTTTCTAAAACATTGAAACAGATATTGCACAAGCACAGGCTTTAAAATTTTAATTTTCCTTTGATTTTCTCACTGGTGGTCTAGATTTAGTAGTAATTAATACATCAAGCTACAAGAACAGAGTTGATTTGTGTCAGATGAACTGGCCAAGTCTCATTTTGCCTCATTACCTAATTACTGAGCACCCAGGAAGCACAAGGTCTTGAGCTGGCCTAACAAGTATGAATAGGATTTCAACCGGAATAAGAAGATGATGAACAAATTCACTCCAGGGTAATAAATGATCCCAAGGAGGGGAGAGGGGCATGAGGTCATCCAGCTGTTCTGTTAGGAGTGAAGTTAGTTAACTCACAACGATGACTGGTGAAGAAATGGGGAAAGATGATATTTTAAGAGATGAGGCTTGGAATATTCAGAGGCAACCAAGCTGTCATAGGGTCTTGAGTGCCTTGCTGAAGAGTTTAGGCTTTACTCCAAAGAACTCAGAAATATACTCACAGCCCTCATCGATCTATCAATATGAATGTGTTTTTACAAATAGCCTTGGGTCTAAATGAGTCAAGCCATCCCACAAAATCATTCAGTCTTGCCTTGCACCATTCTTGCCAGCATTTTGTCTGCACACCTGAAGACAGACTTCAGACTCAGATCTTCTTGAATTCTTCCTCATTCTGTTAACCACATTTCAAAACTCTGTCTAGAGTACTCTAAGTACTTTTGCCAAAGGCTTTCCTAAGACCCTATCTACGAATATCACTTCTCTGATTCACAGCCTCGCAGTGGACCAATTTTTATTATCTTCAGTGATATGTTATTAAAACAACTCTCCTTTTATTCTCCCTCTCCTTTCCTCTCATGTTGCCTTCAAGTCTCTGAAAGCATCTTTGTGCAAGTGAGATACGTCTATTATTTATTAAATCAGGACTTCATTTACATCTTTAATATGAGGGGTCATACTAACCTTTCTGTCTATATCAAAACTTTTCTGGCCTTCTGCTCCCAACTGTGTATCTTTCTTGTACAACTGATCCAGCATCCCCTCAAACAGAAATTTCTAGAAGTAGCCCCTCTGCACATGCACCTCAATGCAAGCATGCTCATAATAAATGAGTTTGGAGTACCGTGACATTCTGAAGTGCCTTAAGAATTCACCTATGTTGCAGGAACTTTTACAGTGAATTGAATTTTATTGCAAAGATTTTTTTTGAAAGTCAGTCATTCATTAGCAATCAGACTCAACATTAAAGTCAGTTTGCACGTCTACCTGTGGGAGCAATGATTTCCTCAAGCTTAGGGTAAGGCTCTAGAGTCTAGGTACCTCTGTGTTCCAGGTGGGCTTTCACTTCCTTGTAAAATCTTCTAGACAAACGAATGCATGTTTCAACAGAAAGGCATCTTCATATGTTTATTCATCAAGAAACTCTTCAGCAGTATAACATGCTTGAAAGTGAAGTCACTCAGTCGTGTCCGACTCTTTGCAACCCCATGTACTATAGCCTATCAGGCTCCTCCATCCATGGGATTTTACAGGCAAGAGTGCTGGAGTGGATTGCCATTTCCTTCTCCAGGGGATCTTCCCAAACCAGGAATCGAACCTGGGTCTCGCGCATTGTAGGCAGACGCTTTACCGTCTGAGCCACCAAAGAAGCTTAGCTCTGTGCTAAATGCTGGTTAAACAGAGATGCACAGGCATGACCTCCAAATCAAGAGATGAGTCAACAGGCAACTGCAGCAGGAGATTATAAAGACTGCAGTAGTGTTTAAAGGGTTTCTTTGGAGCACAGAAGAGGGGTGCTCACCCAGCTGAGACCAAGGTGGGCTTCTTGGACTTAGAAGACTAGGAAAAACAAAACCACATTGCCATAAAATATAAAGTACTTAAAGAGCCCCTTGCATGGTTCAAAAATAAACACTGGGCAGCAGGTGGCTAATTAATCTACTTCTCCAGAAAACAGACGACATTGTAGGGGCACCAGGAGTGTGACACCAGTCCCTGTCTCCTGAAATGCTGGTGGCTTTTGAGCAAGGGCATCACACTGGCTTTGGAACTGACTCTAGAAAGACTATTCCCACCAAGGAGATGGTTGTGGCAGGTGAACAGATACTAAGAGGATGAGCCAATAAAATTCCCACTTAACCCAATGGCTCTGATTTTTCACTTAAGCAATTTTGAATTTTGCGAAGTGGCTCCCTGCCTATCTTTCATTTAATAAAGGTAAAAGTAGAAACATAAACATTTCGCCACGTCTTAATAGAAATTCTTGGTGGATTCGGAGGTAGGGGAGGGAGTCTTTTCCATTTATCTGATTTCCTAGGAGTTATTTCCCCTTGACCTCTTACCCCTTCTTCTGTGCTGCTGCTGCTGCTAAGTCACTTAGAGACTTAGTGTCCGACTCTTAGTGACCCCCCAGACTACAGCCTACCAGGCTCCTCCATCCATGGAATTTTCTAGACAAGAGTACTGGAGTGGGGTGCCATTGCCCTCTCCAGCCCCTTCTTCTCATTTCCCCCCAACTGCTGATGCGTGGAGAGAGGATCTGGACATGTGCAGCCTAGTTCTCGCCTCACTGTTGCTCTAGGAGTCAGAAGGCTCACTGGATACACCCTTTCTGGGTTGTGGCTCCTGCCCTAAATGGCATAGAAAGCCTTAGTAGAGATCCTCCATGAGGTGCCCTGGTTCAATAGTGACTGGTTGCATAAATCGGTCTAATTTGGGTATTTGCTATTATGAATACTATTGTCATATACATAAGCCATGGTCTCTGGCATCATCTTTACCAATATTCATATTAACATTCTGGTCTCCACTGGCTTGATTTCTTCATCTGCCTCCTAACTGATTCTCAACACAGTTGGGGAAAACAAGGATGTCATTTTTATGCTCTTCTCAAACCCTGACACTTATCATAGTAAATTAATGTATTGATCCTCAAGAGATTAACTATCTCACATATGCTGATATGGCCAGTGTTTTGAACCTACAAAACAGAGGATCTGACTTTCAGCAACATGGACAAACCAGAAGCCAGTCTGAAAATAAGGATATGAAGCCAACCCACAAAGCTGCAGCAAGGAGACAGAACGAGTTGTTCCCACAGCAGCCCAGCTTCTGGACACCTGATCCTGGGTCTCAGGCACCATTTTGCTTCAGGTTCTATGACCCGCCTTGAAAATTCACTAATGCTGATAGGTGTTACTTCACAAGCATGGAACCAGCACAGCTGCACAGAACCCCCAATTCAGAAGGGACTGAGAATTCATGTTCTGTGGTCACCATCTTCAAGTTCTTAATAATTCCATCTTTGAATATAAGTTTTCCAAGTGAGGTTCAGTGGGACAGAGGACCACACGTCGGGACTGCCCAACGCAACTCCCACTTCTTCCTCCCTCTCCAGGATGGGTTCTCAGCTCTCTGTTCCGCAGTGCCTCAGAGCAGGGACAACGACACTCTGTTTCTCCAGCAGGGTCCTGCGCACAGACATGGGGAGGGTGGGGCTTGGATTCGCAGACTCTGGGTGTTTCCAGTGGAGCATGGTCACGCCACCCCACCACCCCCAGCAGGCGGCGTGCTGGTGCAGTCCTCAGTGATCCAGGGACTCAGTGGGGAGACTGCAGTCCCCTGAGCTGCCCATCAGCTGTGGACGGGGGCAGCGGGCTCGAGGGAAGGGCAGACAGCTGGCTCAGCTTCCCTGCCCAACCCAGTCACAGCACCTCGGTCAGGGCACATGGGAGCCCTGCAGTCAGTGGCCCAGTTTCATGTACCAAGTATGTGTGCAGGGGGTGGGCCTGAAATGCCTCTCGGCATACTTGATGATTGTTGTTGAAGCTGGGAGAGTATTTTTCCATCTCCGTGAGAAAAACAAACCAAACCAAAACTCCTTACATGGGCATTAGTCACCAGGAAAGCCCATCTAAGAGGATTTTCACTAATTAGCATTGTTCAAGAAACAGTTGCAAAAAAAGAAATAGCTGCCTGTGTTTTGCTTGTTAATAGATGTGTTAGCAGTGTTCATTTCTACCCAGATGTATCCAGTTCCATGAACAACACCATGTCTAGGAAAGCTATAAACATTAAAGAAAAAAAAGAATTAGTTAAAGCTGTCTGATTCTCCTGGTCCAACTCCCTCTATAAATGATAACAGTTACAAGTGGAAAACTCAATGGTAAAATGCACGCCTTGAAACAGACACGTAGTTGGGTACCTCAGTCACAAGGCTGAGATTCAAGCCAACTCATGGACTGCCTTTCTTTGTCCTTCATCATTGTACCACCAACAATACTGTCTTCACTTTTATAGCATTTGATAGTTTAAAACAGTGATATATATTCCTTTAATAATTCTTTGCAATAACACTACTGGATAAATTTTGAAGGTGATATTGACCCAATTGTAGTACGTAAAAATACAGAAGTGACAACCCACCAGTAAGGAAATCAGGTCTAAACCCCACCTTGCCAAGGCCTTTGTCAAATTTTTCATCTCTGCAGCAATGGCTCCCCACACAACACTGTCAAAATGCAAGATTCTCTTGATTTTATTGAGGTTAACATGACTGACCATAAGAATTACGTTAAGAAAATTATTAGCCCTAATTTATGATTTGGGGGGAAGATGTATTTTCTGAGTCTGTGGACATCAGGAATATTTTTTGGACTCATATTTTTTGCAGTGGGGACTTTCAAATTCCACAAAAGATGAAGCCGCAACCCAGCACATATGTCAAGAGAGGGGCTGGCAAACAGACTCACCCACTTGGTGCAACTACTATCATTTTAAGAGGTAAGATCATTCTGAACAAAATCCATTAAGATCAATTCCCTGCGTTGCTCCTCAGATTTACAGCATTAGATCACATGCACCAGCAGGGGCTTGATATTCCGTGGAATTATATTAATGTTTACGTTCCTTTTTTGTCTTCTTTTAGAAATATATTCAAGTCTTCTTTTAAACACTGAGCATCAGATTCTTTATTTGTCTCATGGAACTTTTTTAAAAACACACAAATATTAGATATATAAATCCCCACTAGAGGAGACACAAAAAATACTGAATTCGTAGCAGTAAGTGAATGTTCTTTTTCACCTGCCCCCACGGTTAATAAGGTGGACAGTCTGCTTGGTTGCCATGTCACTGCATTTACATATATATATGTACATATATTTATAAATAATAAATTTGCCAAGTGATGATACTATATGTACTGTCCTATAACTTGGTTTGTTTGTTTTTTTTTCTGAAAAGTATGTCTTTTAGTATGGGTGTATACCTGCATGTGCAAACGTGTGTGCATAACATACACTCAGAATTTCAAACCACTGTATTCTATTCCATGAAACAATACTCCAAATAAATTAAATCATACCACTACTGCCACACACTTGGGCTGTTTTTGGTTTTCAGTGAATACAAATAATGTAGCAAAAATATCCCTGTACATGCATTTTTTTCTCCCTCAAAAGCACATACTTGGAACATATTTCAAGAAGTAAAATCAATGGAATCAAGAGAATCTCTCTAAGACCCTTCAGATTTACTGTAAAAATAGATTGATTTTGTCAACTTGCCATTGAAAACTTTCACCCATTTACCTCTCAGTCATGCATGAGGCTGTTTATCCCAACTTCACTGAGACAGAATACAATCAATATACTAAGATTCTCCTCTAATCTAATGCATGCATATGGTGACTTAGTCACTGTATATTATTTCTCATCATCAGTATGTCATCTCTGCCGAAGAATACTGCTAAAGTGTTGTGTGTCCTTGAGTAAGTTACTTAACCTTTCTGTGTCTCAATATTGTGACCTCTAAAATAGGGAGAATAATAATACCAAAGGTTTATTTCCTGTTTGGTTTTTTTTTTTTTTTTATNGTCAAAATGCAAGATTCTCTTGATTTTATTGAGGTTAACATGACTGACCATAAGAATTACGTTAAGAAAATTATTAGCCCTAATTTATGATTTGGGGGGAAGATGTATTTTCTGAGTCTGTGGACATCAGGAATATTTTTTGGACTCATATTTTTTGCAGTGGGGACTTTCAAATTCCACAAAAGATGAAGCCGCAACCCAGCACATATGTCAAGAGAGGGGCTGGCAAACAGACTCACCCACTTGGTGCAACTACTATCATTTTAAGAGGTAAGATCATTCTGAACAAAATCCATTAAGATCAATTCCCTGCGTTGCTCCTCAGATTTACAGCATTAGATCACATGCACCAGCAGGGGCTTGATATTCCGTGGAATTATATTAATGTTTACGTTCCTTTTTTGTCTTCTTTTAGAAATATATTCAAGTCTTCTTTTAAACACTGAGCATCAGATTCTTTATTTGTCTCATGGAACTTTTTTAAAAACACACAAATATTAGATATATAAATCCCCACTAGAGGAGACACAAAAAATACTGAATTCGTAGCAGTAAGTGAATGTTCTTTTTCACCTGCCCCCACGGTTAATAAGGTGGACAGTCTGCTTGGTTGCCATGTCACTGCATTTACATATATATATGTACATATATTTATAAATAATAAATTTGCCAAGTGATGATACTATATGTACTGTCCTATAACTTGGTTTGTTTGTTTTTTTTTCTGAAAAGTATGTCTTTTAGTATGGGTGTATACCTGCATGTGCAAACGTGTGTGCATAACATACACTCAGAATTTCAAACCACTGTATTCTATTCCATGAAACAATACTCCAAATAAATTAAATCATACCACTACTGCCACACACTTGGGCTGTTTTTGGTTTTCAGTGAATACAAATAATGTAGCAAAAATATCCCTGTACATGCATTTTTTTCTCCCTCAAAAGCACATACTTGGAACATATTTCAAGAAGTAAAATCAATGGAATCAAGAGAATCTCTCTAAGACCCTTCAGATTTACTGTAAAAATAGATTGATTTTGTCAACTTGCCATTGAAAACTTTCACCCATTTACCTCTCAGTCATGCATGAGGCTGTTTATCCCAACTTCACTGAGACAGAATACAATCAATATACTAAGATTCTCCTCTAATCTAATGCATGCATATGGTGACTTAGTCACTGTATATTATTTCTCATCATCAGTATGTCATCTCTGCCGAAGAATACTGCTAAAGTGTTGTGTGTCCTTGAGTAAGTTACTTAACCTTTCTGTGTCTCAATATTGTGACCTCTAAAATAGGGAGAATAATAATACCAAAGGTTTATTTCCTGTTTGGTTTTTTTTTTTTTTTAATATAGATCTTGCCTCTTTTTCAGTGTGACATCTGTTTCCTCTTGGGCTGATTGAGTCAGTGAGTGACCGCTGATGCTTACAGTGTGCCAGGTACCATTCTAGTTGATGGGAAAAGAGCAGGGAGACATGACCGAGCAATCACTCTTCCAGAGCTTATGAGGGGACAGATAATACAGAAGCATAAGCACATCGATGTATAATGTTCTGAGAGGCCAGGTTAGTTAGGAAAAATAAAGGAGGGTATGGGACTGAGAAGTCCTAGAGGTCTATTTCCAACAGAAAGATCAGATTAAGTCTCTGAGGATGGCAGAGACTTGAGTAGAGACCAGAAGGAGATGAGCATGGAGGCGGGGTGGGGGAGCCCAAGCACACAGCCTCAGATCAGAATGTGGCTGGCATATGCAGGAATAGCGAGGCATAAGGCGCTGGTATAGAGAGAGTTCAGGGGAGAGAAGTGAGAAAAGCTGAGTAGAGTCAGGGACCAGACTCTGACTGCCCCCATTAGACAGCAGGAGTAAGGGGAATTTATCCTGAATGCAGACAAAAGCCAGAGCACTGGCCTCTGAATTGTTCCAAACACAGAGAGGGGCTGAAACTTTTATCATCATATCCCACCTAGAGAGTGGCAATGAGTGGGGTCCTCTTGCTGTCTGAGCAGGGCTCTCAGAGGACAGACGTCCACCTCACATCCACCACAAACACGAGCCAACAGACAAAGCTGGAGACAGCCATCAGGATATGGGACCATGCTCCACCCACAAGCACATCTTCTTCCTTCTAGCCCAAAGTCAGACTCAGAGCATTTTTATTCTTCCCTGATGCACAGTGCCTTTGCCCACTGACCCCACCAGAGACAGGAACCCTGGGCAGACTCAATCACCAGAAGGACACAAAGGACCTGTGACAGGAGTGCCAACAGCCCAGGCAGGGAGGCAGCTCACGGGCAGATTCACCCCTGCAGCAACCAGCCTACCTCTGCAGATGGTCCCGTTGCCCACGTAGCCTGGTTTGCAGGTGCAGCTGTGCCCCTGGACAGTGTTGGTGCAGATGGCGTTCTCATCGCAATTGTGCTGCCCGCTGCCACAGTCGTCATGCTCTGTTTGCAGGGCAAGAAAGAGAGACATCTTTTCAGAAGTCGGAATCTCTGATGTTGGAAAAGGTAGCTGGAACTCATCAGGTAAGAATGAAAGTGGCTACCATGCATTGGGACCTTGAAATCTCTACAGCTCTAAGATGTATGTTATTATCCTCACTTTGCACGGAAACAGGCTGAGTGTCAGAGAAGTCAAGAGATTTATCCAAGTGACAATGGTTCCTAAGTGCTGCTCTAAGGCCATGGCTGCTTTCATGGCTGCAAAGGTTTCTGCAGAGGCTCCAACGCCGGGTTCTCAAGGGGTGGGGGGGAGAGGTGTCCAATTCTGCATCTTTTCTTCTTCCTGGAAACATTTGACAGCATCTGAGGATACATTTGGTTGTCGTGCTTTAAGAAAGGTGGTGCTATTGGCATCTAGTGGATGGGGGGCAGGGATGCTGCTAAGCATTCAGCAACGCACAGGACCGCACAACACAACAAAGAATTCAACCAGTCAGATATGTCAACAGTCTCAAGGCTGGGAAACCTTCCTGCAAGGTTGAGAAAAAGAAAAGGAAAAGAAACAAACCCACAGGAGAGAGTCCATGGCTTCTTAAGAACGTGTTGGTTGGAAACCTTGGAAGCTTCCTGAGTAGAATCTGAAACTGGCCTTCATACAAAGAGAGCAAGGAGAGACCAAAGAAAGAGGCAGATACTCTAGACTGCTAGACACAGATTTAATAAGCAAGGGGACTTACATATGAGGCTGGTCTTGGGTGGGTGCAAGAGCAGTAGATCTCTGCACTTGCCCAGCAGAATCTTAAAAGCTTATACAGAGACCTTAATGGGGTTCAGTCACGTATTACATCCTGATGGTCTCAACAATACCTTGCTCTTTCAGGGCTGCGTTCTTGAAACAGCTCTGACTGTGGCAACAGTGCCCAGAATATATATTACAAGGGTAGGGATGGCACGTGCGGCTCTGATTGCCAGGGTTCAGCTCGTGGTCCAACCACCTGTCTCATCCTCTCAGTATCCTTCTCCAAAAGAACAAGGAGGGTAAAACTAAAGAGGAAGGCCCAGAAAATACAGCCTAGCAGAGGAGCACTAACCATTTTCACAGTATTCAGAATTTAACCACTGTGCTGATGCCTGATGTGCAGTAATATGGTTGTGTGTGTGTGTGTGTGAGTTGCTTAGTTGTGTCCGACTCTTTGCAACCCCATAGAGCACAACCCACCAGGACCCTCTGTCCATGGGATTCTCCAGGCAAGAACACTGAACTGGGTTGCCATTTCCTTCTCTGAAAGGAAGAAAGGAAGGAAGGAAGAAAGAAAGATAGAAAGAAAGGGAAGTCACTTAGTTGTGTCCAACTCTTTGCAACCCCATGGATTGTACCTACCAGGCTCCTCCATCCATGGCATTTTCCAGGCAAGAGTACTGGAGTGGGTTGCCATTTCCTTTTCCAGTAATATGGTTGCATTATTCAAATAGTCACAGCATCCTTAGTTCACAAGACACAGGGGAAAGTATATCTAACACTATGAAATGGACTGAAAGATTCCAAGTCAGAAATCAAGATTTCACAGATAACTACACTCTCCCCTCATCACTGGGAAGTTTTTATATTCACCTAAATGACTCCTCTGTAAATAAATAATATGAGAAAGTTTATGCCTTTTACTCCCTTTAACATCTGCTACTATGACTTAGAAATTTTGAGGAGAAAAATCAAGTAGGGTTATTGAAGTCATAAAAGACTAAAACAATAGTTGAAATCCCAGCTAGAAACCTCAAAGAAAACGATACTAACTGAGCAAAACTAAACATTCAATATAGTTTGTTAAGCAAACAATTAGATCAAAGTAGCAATCAAGTGAAATAACACTTCATTAGTTTTTTTATTTTAAATTTCCTAACAGGGACTAGGTTAAACAGTCCTAGAGAAAAGCTAAATTCTGCAAAGTAGAGCTGTTTCAGTCAGCAATGGGCAAAGAGAAAAGCTAAATTCTGCAAAGTAGAGCTGTTTCAGTCAGCAATGGGCAAGTAGATACTTGCCCATTGCTCATAACAGCTTGCATTTTTCAAAGAAATTTTTTCTTAAGGCCAGAAGACCAACTCAAACTGTCAGAGAGACATGTGCACAGGTTAGCAAGCAGTGTGAGGGAAGGAGATTTATGAAGACACACTTCTAGTCAGTGCTCAAATCATCTTCAGGTTGTTCCAGAAATAGTAGAGCCCTGTGAATGTCCGACCACATTGATAGACCTAGCAAGCACCTCATATGTACAGGTGCAATACCAAAAGATGTTAGGGACTCAAAAAAGTCTAAGAATAAAGGATCAGACTCCAAGAGTTTTCAATATACTGATTTAAATCCACTTAATAAATAATTATTAGAGTCTGTATTTGGAGAAGGCAATGGCACCCCACTCCAGCACTCTTGCCTGGAAAATCCCGTGGATGGAGGAGCCCTGTAGGCTGCAGTCCATGGGGTCACTAAGAGTTGGACACGACTGAGCGACTTAGCAGTAGCAGCAGCAGAGTCTGTATTGGTATTACAAATGAGTAGATACGATCCCTGCTCACATGAACATCTTAACAGAGGTCACCAGACAGCAATATGTCAATAACCAGAACACAAGGGAGAAGCGAAAAGAGTTATAAGTGGGTGACCTTATCTTTTATCGTATAAACAGAACATATTTTAGAGTGAAAGGGGACTTTGCTAATAACTACACTGGAATAAGAGTCATAATTCAGAATGACTTAGGCAAATGAGCATGTGTGCTCATATTTGCTAAGAGAAACAAAGATAAACAGAAAAGAAGTTCACTGGAGGGAAGAAATGCCTTCTCATAGGCAGAAAATCCACCTGAAAGACATAGTATTTGAACTAGCCTTTTAAAAACGGTCACAGTTTTCTCAGCCAGAAATGCTCAAGAAGGGCACTCCAGGTAAAATAACAGTGTGGAGAAATGTATGATTTTATGCAACATTCCAGAAGGCTGGTCCATTATTTTCTTTCCAGTCTCCAACCATTCCACTCCCATCATCAGCTTAATAAAGGCATACTTAACAAACAGAATTGAAAGATACTGAAAATGTACAATGTAATAATTTGATATACAGTCAAAAAGGATTATCCCATTGGGTTAATTAACACACCTATCCTGTTATCACTGAGGAAGGCTTTCTTACCTCTGCTTGCTATTCTTGGAAACTCTGCATTCAAATGTTCAGTGTCTTTCCTTTTCTCCTTTGCTTTTCACTTCTCTTCTTTTCACAGTTATTTGTAAGCCCTCCTGAGACAGTCATTTTGCTTTTTTGCATTTCTTTTCACTGGGGATGGTCCTGTTCCCTGTCTCCTATGTAATTTCATGAACCATTCTTAAAGAATGCACAAACTACCGCACAAATGCACCCATCTCACATGCTAGCAAAGTAATGCTCAAAATTCTTCAAGCCAGGCTTCCAAAATACGTGAACCGTGAACTACCAGATGTTCAAGCTGGTTTTAGGAAAGGTAGAGGAACCAGAGATCAAATTGCCAACATCCACTGGATCATGGAAAAAGCAAGAGAGTTCCAGAAAAACATCTATTTCTGCTTTATTGACTATGCCAGANTGTGAACTACCAGATGTTCAAGTTGGTTTTAGGAAAGGTAGAGTAACCAGAGATCAAATTGCCAAGATCCACTGGATCATGGAAAAAGCAAGAGAGTTCCAGAAAAACATCTATTTTTGCTTTATTGACTATGCCAGAGCTTTTGACTGTGTGGATCACAATAAACTATGGAAAATTCTGAAAGAGGTGGGAATACCAGACCACCTGACCTGCCTCTTGAGAAATCTGTATGCAGGTCAAAAGCAACAGAACTGGACATGGAACAACAGACTGGTTTCAAATAAGAAAAGGAGTACATCAAGGCTGTATATTGTCACCCTGCTTATTTAACTAACATGGAGAGTACATCACGAGAAACGCTGGGCTGGATAAAGCACAAGCTGGAATCAAGATTGCCAGGAGAAATATCAGTCACCTCAGCTATGCAGATGACACCACCCTTATGGCAGAAAGTGAAGAAATAAAGAGCCTCTTGATGAAAGTGAAAGAAGAGTGAAAAAATTGGCTTAAAGCTCAACGTTCAGAAAAGGAAGATCATGGCATCTGGTCCCATCACTTCATGGCAAATAGAAGGGGAAACAATGACAGACTTTTTTTTTTTTAACTCCAAAATCAGTGCANTTGGCTTAAAGCTCAACGTTCAGAAAAGGAAGATCATGGCATCTGGTCCCATCACTTCATGGCAAATAGAAGGGGAAACAATGACAGACTTTTTTTTTTTTAACTCCAAAATCAGTGCAGATGGTGACTGCAGCCATGAAATTAAGACATTTGCTGCTTGGAAGAAAAGTTATGACCAAGCTAGATAGCATATTAAAAAGCAAAGACATGACTTCGCCAACAAAGGTCTGTCTAGTCAAAGCTATGTTTTTTCCAGTCGTAATAGAAGAGAGGCAAAAAGCAAAGGAGAAAAGGAAAGATATAAGCATCTGAATGCAGAGTTCCAGAGAATAGCAAGAAGAGATAAGAAAGCCTTCTTCAGNAGGTTAGGACATGCATACCTTCATATTCTGGCTATCACAGAGACAGATGGCTAAGAAGTAGTACAGCCAGTTTGAACATGAATTTGTTGACCCCAGAGCCTACCTGTGCTCTCAAATCACTATTCTATTGCTACCTTAGACCATGCCCCATATGACACGCAAAGTCTTCCCTGCCAGGAAGGCAGAAAGCACCATTTCTACTATATTCTATCCCCCATTGTGCACCTGAGTGGCTGAGGCTTTGTAAACTGAGGCAATGTAAGAGATAAGAGTTAACATCTGGATTATAACCTCTTCCTCCAGCCTCTGGAAATGGATGAGGAACAGCTGATCCCTGAGTGCACATTCTGCAATACCAAGTGAGGAAATATAACCTTTAGAGATAAATGAGGGTCTCGCTAGGTTTACCAGGTACTGATTTCTGATTCAAGGCTACTGTGGAGCATCCTAGACNCCTCTGGAAATGGATGAGGAACAGCTGATCCCTGAGTGCACATTCTGCAATACCAAGTGAGGAAATATAACCTTTAGAGATAAATGAGCGTCTTGCTAGGTTTACCAGGTACTGATTTCTGATTCAAGGCTACTGTGGAGCATCCTAGACGTAGCAGTCAGAATAGTTAGGTCCCTAAGTCAACAGCTGCATTTCAGAATGCTGACTGGGCACACTTCCGTGTACTGCTGCTGCTGCTGCTCCTGCTGCTGCTGCTAAGTTGCTTCAGTCGTATCCGACTCTGTGCAACCCCATAGACGGCAGCCCACTAGGCTCCCTCGTCCCTGGGATTCTCCAGGCAAGAACACTGGAGTGGGTTGCCATTTCCTTCTCCAATGCATGAAAGTGAAAAGTGAAAGTGAAGTGGCTCAGTCGTGTCTGACTCTTCACGACTCCATGGATTGCAGCCCACCAGGCTCCTCTGCCCATGGGATTTTCCACGCAAGAGTACTGGAGTGGGGTGCCATTGCCTTCTCCGTCTATGTACTAGGTGACCTCAAGATATTAAGCTGAACGTTCACAGACCCTGCAGCTTCACTACAGCCAGGGCTGGAACTTGTTTGACCACAAAGTCCACCCATGCTCTCAAGTCTACCTTAGAATATGCCCAATATAACATGCAGCATCTTCCCTGATAGGGAAGGGACCCAGACTACAGTCAGTTTCCATGCCTTGAAACCAAAACAAACCCCATGCTAGGATGGGACACCAGCAGCTGCATCTAGGTGTCTGAAGCCTCTGTGATGCTACTAGTTGTCCAGGTACTTCTTGTTCTATATCCTTTCTTAAAGTCAAATAATTTGCTGCTGCTTAAAACTATCATGCCTTGTCAAGCTGATTGACAACACAATTGGAAACATGATCTGTTATCTTGATCAAAAAATGACTGAGCATCTTTCCTCAATCTGCACAAGGACCAGTCCTGAGACTCCAGTTTCAATACTGTTAAATATGACAAGCAAATATCCATATGTAACTCAAACGACAACAGAAAGTTTTCTTTCTTTTTCTGGCAATAGTTCCAGCATTCCATGTAGCTAAGCAGTATATTCAGAGGACTCTGACCATAAACAAGGCAAATTTACTAAGAATTAAAATACATCTGGGTCTCCATTGTGTGCTTCTTATAATGCCAGAAGCACTCTAAGTAAAATACAGAAACAATAAATATGAAAAATAAAAACCAGAGGAGAGCACCAAAAAACTGCTGTAAGTTAATTTGTTAAAAGACGCTTACTATTCGGAAGAAAAGTTATAACCAACCTAGATAGTATATTCAAAAGCAGAGACATTACTTTGCCAACAAAGGTCCATCTAGTCAAGGCTATGGTTTTTCCTGTGGTCATGTATGGATGTGAGAGTTGGACTGTGAAGAAGGCTGAGCACCAAAGAATTGATGCTTTTGAACTGTGGTGTTGGAGAAGACTCTTGAGAGTCCCTTGGACTGCAAGGAGATCCCACCAGTCCATTCTGAAGGAGATCAGTCCTGGGATTTCTTTGGAGGGAATGATGCTAAAGCTGAAACTCCAGTACTTTGGCCACCTCATGTGAAGAGTTGACTCACTGGAAAAGACTGACGCTGGGAGGAATTGGGGGCAGGAGTTGGGAGAAGGGGATGCCAGAGGATGAGATGGCTGGATGGCATCATGGACTCAATGAATGTGAACCTGAATGAACTCCGAGAGATTGTGATGGATAGGGAGGCCTGGCATGCTACGATTCATGGGGGCACAAAGAGTCAGACACGACTGCAACTGAACTGAACTGAACTTAAACTTAAGAATGGTTCTGGTAAATTAGTATAGCCCAATGGACTGAGTAGACATTCTTACTATCATATGTGATAATAATAGGCAGGATAATAAAGTATATGGCTTGTCGACAGTATAGAATTTGCTGCAATCAAGTGATAACACTTTTCTGATTTTTATACTTAGTGCAATCCAGTGCCAAAGAGAACATGCAATGTGTGTTGAATTTTAAAAAGAGAGTGAATTTAGGGTTGTTAATAATTCCTTGAGCTACCAAGTGATTACAAAACAGACAAACATAGGAATAGGCAATGGTAACAGTGGTATTCCAATCTTTGTATGCAATGTGACAATATGAAGACCAGGTAAAGATCGACACTGCAGAAGAGACTTATACCAGTGTACTAAATCTAGCCCTAATGTCCACTGCAAAAACTAGTGAACAGAAAAAAGAATGAGTAAATTGTGGATTATTCATGCAATTAGTTACTGCATAGCAATTAAAATGAACGAACTGGAGGTATATATATGAATGTGGATAAATCTCAAAAACATGTTGAATCACAAAAGCAAATGGCAATTGAATATATGCAGTATGATGTCATATCTCTAATGTAAGAAACAAGTCAAATAATACTACATAGTGTTAATAAATATATAGACAGTAATAATATAGAAATATGAATGGAAATAAGTAATAAATTCATGAGAAATAGGAAGATGAATGAGGTCCAAGAAAGGTATCTAAGCCATTTAATGCTACCTGAACCTTATATTAAGTATATAGGGCAAGATAGTAAAATGTTAAAATTTGATAGGATTCAATGGTAAGTACAAGATTGTTCATTGCATTAGACTCTCAACTTTCCTATATGTTTGTAATAGTTTTGAACCTACTAAAGGAATATACTTCTAGGGTCACAAAAAGATTATCCTGCAATGGATTATTAAAATACTGAATTCAATACTGATCAGACAGTCAAAATCACGTAGCCAGAGGCCTTGGAGCAGGTAAGTGAAAATTCTGAAACTTAGTTTTTCTAATTTGCACATCCATTGGCTATTCACTGTACCTCCCTGTATATTATACTTTGCTTTCATTTCTGGTTCTTTTCAGTTAAATAAAATGCTTTTAAGATTTTTAATTAGGGGGAGAGGAGAATCCCAGTTCAGTAGTTCTTCCAGTTCTGGGTAATGGTTTTTTACGCCTTAAGGGTTNTTTGGAGCAGGTAAGTGAAAATTCTGAAACTTAAACTTAGTTTCTCTAATTTGCACATCCATTGTCTATTCACTGTGCCTTCCTGTATATTATACTTTGCTTTCATTTCTGGTTCTTTTCAGTTAAATAAAATGCTTTTAAAATTTTTAATTAGGGGGAGAGGGGAATCCCAGTTCAGTAGTTCTTCCAGTTCTGGGTAATGGTTTTTTACGCCTTAAGGGTTGTAAATTTATTGACCACAGGAATAAGTAAAGGTGAGAGAAAAAAGCCACAGAGTCATCTGAAAGTCCTTATATGTTCAGGCTGGAAGCAATCATTTGGTTGAAACTGCCAACACATAAACATTCTATGGGAGCCAAACACATTTGCAGACTCGGGGATAAAGGGCTGGGGTGCAGTTATTCTTAATGGAGATGACGGCCATCTGCCTTGCCCCTCAAATGTCAGTCTGAATTTCTGCCAGAATCATGAGAAGTGTCTCAGCCCCAGAAGCTGTGACTAAGGAAGAAATGCTGTTCACCTCCTTCTCCCAAAATGATATTGCTTTGAAAAGAACAGAATCAAGAAACGTAGTCATTTACCCTGAGGTTCTTTCCGTGAGTTGACCTACCCCTTGGTGCTTCTTCCCCTAAAGTGTATGGGGTAGGGGGCGACCCTCTCCTTATGCTGCAGAAGGTAAATCAGTTCCAAAGGAAGGGGAAGCGGACTAATTGTGATTGAGGTCTTTTGACAAATGTTCCCTTATTTCAGTCTCACAATCATCTTTTGAGGCAGGCATTGTCTACCTTCTTAAATAAAAAGGAAACTGGATTTCCCAAGGTCAGATTACATGTCCAAGTTCATGCATTTAGGTAAGTGCATGAAATCTACCTAAAATCCACGGTTTTTCTGTCACACGGTGCTTCAAAAAGTCCATAGTGCTTGGCATTCCATGTCCTTTCTCAGATTTTTCATCTGGAATGTAGAGGAATTACAGTAGCCTAACCTTTAACATTCTATGAATCTGAATAAGTCAATCCTGGGGCAGACACAGAGTTACAATTCACAGAGGCAACTAGGAATATTGAAGTTAGAATAGAGCCTAGTAACAGAATAGAGACAAGTAACAGAATCAACACTTTTTATCAAAGATATTGTATGAAATTTAAAAATAAATAAGAACGAATTTGAAGGGAAAGTGTTCACTGCTTAATACTCAGTCTACTCTTTGATACAAGCCTGGGCATCATGAGTGAATTTACTATCTCAAATGTTATTTTGTATGCTTTTCTGGGCACAGAAACCTCCTAATATCTCACCACGAGATATCTCACCACCATCTTCCATCCTTTTCTAACTAATTCCTCTGAAAACCAGAAGGGAAAGTGGTTGGTCTTCCTTAATTTCAACTTTCAGATATGCTGACTTTTCTATTCATGTACTTAGTCTCTCTTTCCATAAACTCATGGCAGTCCCTAAAGTTACTTCTCTCAAAGACAAGCTCCAAGCTCACTTCTGTCAAGTCTTCCCTTTGAATGAATGATTGCATGAATGAATTCAGATGAATGAATGTCTTACTAGCAGAAGGAATCCTAGGCACAACTGCTCTAACTGAGCTGTGCTGAGAGCCCCTGCAGCCAGGGACTTGGAGGGGACATGGAGAGACTCAGCTGGACTCCAGGCATTAAGGTTTTATGGGACTTGACCCAGAAGATAGCTGGTTCAGCCATCAACCTGCCTACTGCCACTGCATAGTGTCACAGGATCCTGCCAGAGACCAGGGTTAAAAGAAGCCCATGTGTATGTGCTTGTGTGCGAGCATGCCTGCCTGCTCAGTCATGTCCCTCCCTTTGCAATCCCATGGAGTAGTCCACCAGGCTCCTCTGTCCATAGCATCTTCCAGGCAAGAATACTGGAGTGGATTGCCATTTCCTACTCCAGGGGATCTTCCCACTGTAGGGCTTGAACTCACATCTCCTGCACTGGCAGGAGAATTCTTATCGATGAGCCACCTGGAAAGTCCAAAAAGGTCTTCTGCTAACTAACTCCCAAAGGATCCAGTGTTTTTAATTATTTCAGATTTCTCTTGTCTCTTCAATACAGGCAGAAGAGAAAGGGAGACTTATACTTCTGTTTCTACCATGTGCCAGATATTTTGCTATAGCCTCAGTTACTGTAATCACATGAAATTACATGTAATCCAATCAAGCTATTATTATTTCTATTTCACTGATGACAAAACTGAAACCAGGCAGAATTAAAGTGACTTGTCAAAGGTTACACATTTGGAAAACCAGAACTGACAACCAAATCCAGGTTGATTACTTGGATCTAAACCCCAAACCAAAGAGTTTCTGCTCAAAGAACAGATTGGGAGTGTGAAGAAATGTGGGGTTTTATTTTTCCCCTTCTATGTAGCGTCAAATAACTTCATTGTTTATTCATATTTCTCTGTTTCAAAAATATTAGGTCTTGTGGAGTGAGCAAAGCTTACGTTGCTGGGTGCCTAAGTAATGTAGAAACAAAATATATTGTCTCCAATCCTCCAATAAATAACATTAATGTTGACCAAGGATATTGACCATAAAACCAAACACATTGTCCTTTCCTTGAAACTGCATCAGGACTCAAAACACTATGCGGCTCTGATTGCCATAGCTCAATAAGGACTTAACAAGACTTGGAAAAGATCCAAAGAAGAGCAATTAAAACATCCTCAGAGATGGAAAAGGCTGTCCTAGAAGAACAAACTAAAATCAATCAAGACCCTTTAAGCTTACCAAGATAAAGACTGAGAACTGATGGATTTGGGATCTGTAAAAATATCTGGAGATAGATAGTATAAGCAGCATATACTCACTGTCCTTGGCACTTGCTATTTTTTTGTCCATATAGCATCCATTCCCTTTTTCCCCAGTATCTGGGTTTCTTTGTGGGGCGCTTTCTGTCCTTCACCACTACTGTATGTACTGTGATGGATGAGTAACTTCAGGAATCTCCCTCCTGCCTAGGATCGGAGGGAATGGGGCCTTCTCTTCAAAAGATCCCATAAAGCATTGAGGAGTCATGTTACCTAATCGCAGATAATCAGACTCCTCCTCTGCTGCAACTCTCAATTTTGAGAGATACGGAAATAAGAGGGCAGGGAAAGTGGTGGCTGTGTTCAGCCGTTCAACCATTCTTGCTATGGAACTATTCCTTTCTTCCTGTATCATTAGGAATCTCTAGATTCCAGTCCTTTCTATAGAAGTTTCTCCATCTTCCCTAGCAAGTGTATGAGCTCACGATGGCCTTGCAGTAAGTCCCTTTTGTTTAAATGAGAGTCAATTTCAGATAATTCTAAGGAACAGATATACTCATCAAAGGCCAGATATGGTGCTGCAAGGTAACCCCTTTCTCATAAATAATTGTTAAGTAGGAAGCATTTAACAAAAGAGAAGGGAAGACACTGATGTTAGCCACACGCTGCATTAAGACCTTTATACCTGGCATTGCTTTTAAGTCTCAAAGTAATCCTGAGGGGAGAAATAGGATGTCAATTTCACAAACTGAGACTGAGATTCAGGGGGTGAGTAGCTTGCCCAGGTTAAGTGCTTAGAAATGAAACAGACTGGAATAGAGAGAGTATAAGTATGTCCCTAGTCAAATTACAAAAAAATTGAAACGAACGATACTTGGACTGTTTGTTTATAATCTTGGTGGACATCAAGAAAGAAAACATAGGCAGAACACTCTCTGACATAAATCAAAGCAAGATTCTCTATGATCCACCTTCCAGAGTAATGGAAATAAAAGCAAACATAAACAAATGGGACCTAATTAAACTTAAAAGCTTTTGCACAGTGAAGGAAAGGTGAAAGCAAGGTGAAAAGACAGCCTTCAGAATGGGAGAAAATAATAGGAAACAAAGCAAGTGACAAAGAATTAATCTCAAAAATATANAAAAGCAAACATAAACAAATGGGACCTAATTAAACTTAAAAGCTTTTGCACAGTGAAGGAAAGGTGAAAGCAAGGTGAAAAGACAGCCTTCAGAATGGGAGAAAATAATAGGAAACAAAGCAAGTGACAAAGAATTAATCTCAAAAATATACGAGCAGCTCATGCAATTCAATAACAGAAAAATAAATGACCCAATCAAAAAATGGGCCAAAGAACTAAACAGACATTTCTCCAAAGGAGACATAGAAAGAAGACATGAAAAGATGCTCAACATCACTCATTATCAGAGAAATGCAAATCAAAACCACAATGAGGTACCATTTCATGACAGTCAGAATGGCTGCTATCCAAAAGTCTATAAACAATAAATGCTGGAGAGAGTGTGGAGAAAAGGGAAACCTCTTACACTGTTGGTGGGAATGCAAACTAGTANAAGAAGGCTGAAAATTCAGAAAGTATTCCTTAACTAAGCTAAAGAAGGAAGCAGTAAGACAGAAAAGAAAAAAGAAAAATTTTTAAACCTGAACACCAAAGAGAGAGCTGCAGCATATTATAAAAACATGCACCAAGAGAAGATATATCCTGCTTTAGCAACTATGTATTTACAAACATGTGAATGCAGAAACACCAAAAACTCATACATTGAAACAAGAACTAAAGGAGTGCAGGGATCAACAGTAGGACATAGAGCAAAACCAGCTGTGTAGGAGGGAGCTCTGAGAGCATGACAAGTGACCAAGAACAGTGGCTGATTGCAACAGAATTGAGTAATTCATGAGATGGTATCAAATTCACGAAAGTATCTTTTCCTTACACTATTCAGATGNATGTAGGAGGGAGCTCTGAGAGCATGACAAGTGACCAAGAACAGTGGCTGATTGCAACAGAATTGAGTAATTCATGAGATGGTATCAAATTCACGAAAGTATCTTTTCCTTACACTATTCGGAGGGTCAAGAAAGTAAATTGCAAATCACTGTTCATTCTAACATCTCAAGTTCATTCAAGTTCTTTCATCCATACACATTCATGTAACACTTACTTGTTAAACATCTATATTACTTATAGAGTAATTATTACTTACTCTAGATAATAGATATTATCTACAGTAATAGATGGAGAAGGCAATGGCACCCCACTCCAGTACTCTTGCCTGGAAAATCCCATGGACGGAGGAGCCTGGTAGGCTGCAGTCCATGGGGTTGCAAAGAGTCAGACATGACTGAGCTACTTCACTTTCACTTTTCACTTTCATGCATTGGAGAAGAAAATGGCAACCCACTCCAGTGTTCTTGCCTGGAGAATCCCAGGGACAGGGGAGCCTGGTGGGCTGCCATCTATGGGGTCGCACAGAGTTGGACACGACTGAAGCGACTTAGCAGCAGCAGCAGCAGAGTAATAGATAGGTGTAATAGTAGGTATAATAGATATTCACCATCATTCTAATTTTATATTACGTCACTACCAAATGATCAAATATATCATAGACTACATCATTGGTCCCAATTCTTCACATTTCTCTGGATCCACGCTCTTGGCCTGGTAACTTTGTAACTCCTGCTAAAGGAAGACTCTATCTCCTTGCCTTTTTGTCTCAGTCATGTGAATTGCTTTGGACACTGAATGTTAACAGATATAAGCAGAGGCTTAAAATTCATGTGCATGTATATTTATGCTTATCTTGCACTTCCTTTCAAAAAAAAAAATCACATGCCTCTGCTCACCTGCTGTTGCAAGGAGGATGAGACACACACTAGCAGGCTGACCTCACAGAGAAAGTCACTACAATTAACCTAAAGGTCCTTAGTAATAATTGTATGTTTGGAAGCCATTGAGGTTTTGTTTTTTTTTCCTTTTTGAGGTGTTCTGCTTTATTTTGGATTTTGGTTTTGTTTTTTAGCATTAGGACATTTTTATTTTATTGGCATATAGTTGCTTTACACTGCAGTGTCCTTTGGTATAAAACAAAGTGAAGCAGCCACACGTATTCACATCTACCCTCTTTTTTGGATTTCCTTCCCATTTAGGTCATGACAGAGAACTAACTAGAGATCCTTGTGTTATACATTAGCTTCTCATAAGTTACCTATTTTATACATGAAAGTTGGAAGTGTTAGTCACTCAGCCACGTACAACTCTTTGCAACCCCGTGGACTGTAGTCTACCAGGCTCCTCTACCCATGGGGTTTCCAGGCAAGAATACTGGGGGAAGCTGCCATTCCCTTCTCCAGGGGATCTTCCCTATGCAGGGATTGAACCTGGGTCTTCTGCATTGCAGGCAGATTCTTTACTGTCTGAGCTACCAGGGAGGCAGTGTATATATGTTAATCCAAATCTCCCAGTTCATACCTCCCTTGGCATCCACATGCTCATTCTCTCTATCTGTGTGTCTATCTCTGCTTTGCAAATAAGACCATCTATACCATTTTTTCTAGATTCCACATATATGCATAATACATAGTATTTATTTTTCTCCTAACTTACTTCACTCTGTATGATAGTCTTTAGGGTTCATCCCTGTCTCTGCAAATAACACAATTCATTTCTTTTAATGACTGAATAATATTCCATTGTATATATGTACCACATCTTCTTTATCCATTCCTCTGTCAATGGATATTTAGATTGCTTCCATGTCTCTGGCTATTGTAGACAGATCTGCAATAAACATCAGGGTGCATGTATCTTTTTGAGTTATACTTTTCTCTGGGTATATGCCCAGGAGCGGAATTGCTGGCCCTGTGGCAGTTTTCTTCTAGGTTTTTTAAGGAACCACAATACTAATGAAGACAGTACAGTACTGGCACAGAAACAGAAATGTTAATCAGTGGAACTGATAAAAGTCCTGAGCTAAATCCACACATTTATGGGTACCTAATCCTACAGTCATGAAATTAAAGGACGCTTGCTCCTTGGAAGAAAAGCTATGACCAACCTAGATGGCATATTAGAAAGCAGAGATAGTACTTTGCCAACAAAGGTCCATCTAATCAAAGCTATGGCTTTTCCAGTGGTCATGTATGGATGTGAGACATGGACCATAAAGAAAGCTGAGTGCTGAAGAACTGATACTTTTGAACTGTGGTACAGGAGAAGACCCTTGAGAGTCCCTTGGACTGCAAGTAGATCAAACCAGTCAATCCTAAAGGAAATCAATCCTGAATGTTCTTTGGAAGGACTGATGCTGAAACTGAAGCTCCAATACTTTGGCCACCTGATGCGAAGACCTGACTCATTAAAAAAGACCTTGATGCTGGGAAAGATTGAAGGCAGAAGGAGAAGGAGATGACAGAGGATGAAATGGTTGGATGGCATCACCAACTCAGTGGACATGAGGTTGAGCAAGCTCTAGGAGATGGTGAAGGATAGGGAAGCCTGGTGTGCTAAAGTTCATGGGGTTGCAAAGAGTTGGACACGACTGACCAAGTGAACAACAACAAGAAAATCCATGACAAAGGAGGCAAGAATATACCTTGGAGAAAAGACATCCTCTTCAATAGGTGGTGCTGGGGAAACTGGACAGTTTCATGTAAATGAATGAACTTAGAACACTCAATATCATAAATGAATTCAAAGTAGATTAAAGACCTAATTGTAAGATCAGGCACTATAAAACTGTTAGAGGAAAACATAGAACACACTTTGACACAGCAACATCTTTTTCAACTCACTTCCTTGAGTAATAAAAATAAAACAAAAAATAAGCAAATGGGACCTAATTAAACTTAAAAGCTTTTGCATAGCAAAGGAAACTATAAAAGAGAGCCCTCAGAATGGGAGAAACTATTTGCAGATGAAGCAACTGACAAGTGATTAATCTCCAAAATATACAAACAGCTCATGCACCTCAATATAAAAAAGAAACAAACAAATGATCCATCTCCATTTTCAAAAAGGCAAAATCAAGGAGGGGGTTTCCCTGGTGGCTCAGTGGTAATCTGCCTGCCAATGCAGGAGACAAAAGTTTGATCCCTAGGTCAAGAAGATCCTTTGGGGAAGGAAACAGCTACCCAATCCAGTATTCTGGGCTGGGAGATCCCATGGACAGAGGAACCTGGTGGGCTACTGTCTACGGGGTTGCAAAGAGTTGGACATAACTGAGTGACTGAACAATAACAAAAGCAAGGAGGGATTCCAGAGTCACACAGAAGTCAGATATGCAGTTTTCAAAAGTTAGTAAAGGATTTGATAAAAGGATCAAATAAGTGAAGCATACCTCTTTGTTCTTCTTGTACTGGGAGCACCAACACTGACATAATTCTTAGGGTAGTCATTTTCAAGATGTAGAGAACTTAAAGGCTTCCCTGGTGACTCAAACAGTATAAAATCTGCCTGCAGTGCAGGAGAACAGGGCTCAATTCCTGGGTCGAGATGTTCCCCTGGAGAAGGGAATGGATGCCCATGCCAGTATTCTTACCTCGAAAATCCCATGAACAAAGGAGTCTGGTGGGCTACAGTCCTGGGGTCACAAAGAGGAGGACACAACTGAGCAACTAAGCACGCACACACACACACACACACACACACACACACACACACACACACACACACAGAACTTACATCAAATACACTAGGATTATCTTTAAAATGCAGATTCCTCGGTCTCACTTATAGTCTACTAAACCTGAACACCTGGAGTACATTCTCCAGAATCAACATTTGCAGTAAGTTCTCCTGGTATGAATACGCAACTTGATGTCTGTGCATCACTGACATAGTGATCTATCAATATAACTCTCAAGGAGTCTTTGCCAAAGCTCATGGACCCTAGGCAATGCCTCTTGGTTTGGGAAAAAGGCAATGTCAGACAACCCTGTTACCAGGTGAAGGGTCTCTTATCATAGAATCTGATGTCAATAATGCTGCCACTAGGGGGAAAAAACACATTTAGACAACTAGAGCCAGAAAACATGAGTTGAGTAGTGTAACTCCCAACAAACTATATTTTATTTTCACACAGGAACTCATTATGCCTGGATTTACTGTTAGACTGCTCCATCCTGGGAATTTCCTCATTCCTATGGCCAGTCCTTATTGGAGTTTGTCAATATGGTCAGAAAGACAAGAGTCTCAGAAGTTTCTGTCGTTATTCATACTACCAGAAATTCACATTTGTGCTACCAATGAAACTTCTGGTTGATGACATCACAGACTAGAGAGAACCTATGTCTGCTCAATGCCTATCAGATGTGACACAAATGTAAAGTGTATAAGGCTCCTGGGGACTCATGATTTTCTCTCCTTAAAGAACCCTTCATCATTCCTCAGCTGCATGAAGTACTGGAAGTGGAATCAAATTTAAAGGCCTAAGTATGCTCAGTTCAGTTCAGTTGCTCAGTCGTGTCTGACTCTTTGCGACCCCATGAATCGCAGTATGCCAGGCCTCCCTGTTCATTACCATCTCTCGGAGTTCACTCAGACTCACATCCATCGAGTCCGTGATGCCATCCAGCCATCTCATCCTCTGGCGTCCCCTTCTCCTCCTGCCCCCAATCCCTCCCAGCATCACAGTCTTTTCCAATGAGTCAACTCTTCGCATGAGGTGGCTAAAGTATTGGAATTTCAGCTTTAGCATTATTCCTTCCAAAGAAATCCCAGGGCTGATCTCCTTCAGAATGGACTGGTTGGAT